>JANDJT010000217.1:25743704-25761994 GCA_024331685.1 Stegophilus panzeri | reverse complement strand
CTGTCCCCTCAAAATAACTCAACACACAGCCATTAATGTCTAAACCGCTGGCAACGAAAGTGAGTACACCCCTAAGTGAAAATGTTTGTTTGTTTTTTTTGCTGTGTAAAGTAGGGTGCAGGTCAGAGCTTTACTTGTGGCACTGTAAGGACAAAACCTGTTACAAACCCTGTGAAGGATGACTCCACTGGCTGTCTGAGTGGTAGTAGTAGTAATATACCAGCAATGTATTAGTAGTACAGCAGTGAAAGTAGCAATATTAGCAGCCATAGTATTAGTGATAGTAGTAGTCTTTGTAGTAGTAGTAGCAATAGTAGTAATAGAAGTAGTAGAAAGAGTAGTAAAAGTCATGGCAAAAAGTCATGAAAGGTATATATATATATATATATATATATATATATATGGTCATCTGAAACAATAGACGTGGATAGATGAGCCTCGACAGCAAATAGACGAAATGAAATTGGATGTCAGATTTGTGAATAGAAAGCATGCAATAGACAAGCATACACAAGAATATCCCAGAATGCTCTGTAATTGGAATCAGAGATGAAGTGCCTGGCACATCAACAGGCACTGCAGTGCGAATAGAAATGCAGCATCTCAGGAGTGACAGCGAAATCACATTTCAAGGGGCTCATTCTGTGATATATTTAAATATAACCTAATATAAATGGGTGAAAAATTAAGCACAGAGAACTCTATAAATAATTGAACATTAACACCATTTTAGGATTCAAGGGCATTCAGAAACTGCAAAGAAATTATGTACGCTAACAACAAAAAATAATAATAATAATAATGTGACTATTCTATACAATATTTTTCTTGGTCTTTGAAATTCATTATTGCACCATGTAGCATAAATCTGTCCTCAGACCTGTCCCCTTTGTACCAATAGATGGTTAAATAATTCAACGCTATAGACATATAGCTGTAAATAGCAGATTAATCTTAAAAATGTGATTGCTCTTTGGGATTTCAGTACAAGTTTAATAACAGATAGCAGCAGCATGCATGATGAGCGATGAGCAGAGGACGCAGTTAATTTTCTCCACCCCGGATTATTTGTCGATGGCTCCCCAACGTTTTGGCACTGACAGTACATCCCATGACAACTTAATTTATAATTTCACCATCTGTAAGCAAGTTCCATTTGAGCCCATTTTATGCTGTCAGTAGAAAGAGAGAGAGGCAGTACCAGTCTCAAATGGACCAATCCTTTGGGAAGAAGTAGCAGTTGGCTAACAGTGAGAACACTTTCTTTCTAGTAGCAGTAAGTCAAGGCAATTGAACTTGGGTTAGAATGTAAAACAGGGGTTCTAAAAATGGGACCTCTTTAACTGTTAAAATAATAAAAAATAAATAAATAAATAAATAGACCCCCCCAGCATAGTGTCTATTTCACCAGCATAATCCAATTAAAATACTGAAAAAATATATTATGTAGAAATATTTAATAATTGAAATATTATGCACAATATTCAAATATGTACAATAACATTTGATCTGTTTATTGGAACAATACAGTATTTTTAGATTCCAATTGAAATTATTTATAGGCATAGTAACTTTGAGAATGGTAGGTAGAAATTTCCACCAAAGCAACTAAATTTAAACCACTGTGGACAACCTAGTCATGCTTCAAGGAATCCTATGGGTTACTGAACCCCTCTTTGAGAACCTTGCTTTGGAGCTAGAACATTATAAAATCTCACTACTCATCTAACAGCCTTCTTCAGTTTGTCAGTTCTACTGATTGCTGGGAAATTCCCCTGTATTTCGTTCACGCTTGTTGGAAAGTCACATGATACCCATCGAAGTATGAAAGTGTGAATTGGTGTGAAAGCACCCGGGTAGAGATGCTAATCTGAGCAATGAGACTGTAGGGAAATAGGAGAGCTCAGTACATCAGGGAGACATCTGAGAGAGAGAGAGAGAGAGAGAGAGAGAGAGAGAGAGAGAGAGAGAGATACCATGTGTGTGTCAAAAGTAAAGGAAAAAACAACCAATGTGCATGTTTCAGATGAATAATTTGAAAACTTTAATAAAACCCAACAGTATTCTTACTTGTCCCAGACCACTCTAACTATACTTTTCCTTGAAATATATGTATTTTTTTTTAAATACTTCAAAAAGTATTATTTCTGCAATGATGTATGAATCCATTTAACATCTCAGGCTTAAAAAACATCCTTTTCCATGACTCATCCATTATAGATGATGAAAAATAGATGTTATAGTCAAAATATTCACTCAACCCTGTTTCCAAAGAACCCCACCCCCCACTCCCATGACATTCCACAAGTCACGTGTTTCTGAACAGGAATTTGGATCATCCAAATTTCCTGAAGATCACAAGAAGAAGAAAACAAAGTCCTCTCATTCGTTCTTCTTTATTTTCAATGATATTGTGATATTGACTGAAGAAAGTACAACACGTCTACCTAAATTATAGATTGAAAGTAAATTATTATTGTAAAAAAAACTATTTTGTTTAAAATATTAGAATGTCATTAGCATTAATGCTCATGAACCACTTATTGTGTTTTTGCTAATTTCGTGCTAAAAAAAAAACAAAAAAAAAAAAACTCAGTGCTTATTTAACAGCAAAATACAGCCTGTCAGCATAGACAGTTTGGTTGTTAGGGTTAATACACTCATTTAATGGTTGAATGCATGTTTTCTTAGATTCAATGTTGAAAAATGTTCTAGAAAACCCCAATTTTCTCATTTCTAATAGACTAATTGGCACAACAATCATAGAATTAGATCTGCATGTATAGTTTATATGCTATACACTGTACAGTGAGTTGCTAGTTTATTATGTACACTAAGCCCGTATCTACAAGATAACTTGGTGTATACTGTAAGCCCCAATTATATTTGACAGCAAAGCCTCAAAAGCAAGACAGCTAAAAGTCCGGAGTGTGTTGCTTCCTGTTCGTTGAATATCTAAACCTGTAATCGAACTCCGAGACAGAGGCTTCCAACACAGCGAGAAAAGTCAATATTTGCATGCTGTGAATATTCATGAACGTCAAAGCTAGAGAAACAAAAGGGACTCTAATTTCAACAAAAGTGATTTGTGCTTGGAAAGTACCCAAGCGAAGATCAGGTCTCCAGTGTCACCACACTCAACAGAGGTTGACTCTGAAGCTTAGGAACATGCATTACATAGTTTCATAAGCAAAATGGAAATTTTGAATTCCCTATAATCCTTAATGCTAATATGATCGATTGTTATCCAGCATTAAGCTAATGCATGTTTGAAATTACCATAGGCTAATAAGATTCTTCAGACAGAATAACCTCGGGCGGTTTTACTGAGCATCTAAAAACACAACAGTCCCAAATTAAACAATTTTGTGTTATGGATTTTGCAAACGTGCAGTGCCAGCACATCTGTCATTCTTCCCTTCAGCCTGGGACACAGTCCCGAACCGCTCGATAAATACGCAGCTCCTTCCTAAGGCTAGATGAATAAATAAATAAGGAGGAGGACCGTTACTCGATGTCCTGGACATTGGGAAAGACGCGTGCACTGATCTCTTGATGCATGAACTTAAATATTGAGGTCGTCCTTTGGCTCCCTGTACTTGAATAATTAATGACACACTTGGGTTGTGGTGATCTCTCTCTCTCTCTCACTTTCTCTTTCTTTTCACCATAAATCTCTATCTCCAGAGCAGCCAGCCTGGGACTTTGGGAAAAACACACAGCTGTTAGTCAAGTTGCACTGAGTGCTCTTGTTTTTGGATGATCTCTCCTCGTCTGTTAATGGAAGTATGTTTGAATATTCTCTCTCTCTCTCTCTCTCTCTCTCTCGTGATGGACGAGGCTGATATGATAAACAGCCATTGAATCATTGTTGTATGATAGCAGCGGTTCATGCAGTGTCTCTCGCCCTGGGCCGTCCCAGAGGAAGTCTCAGCAGAACAGTGGCTGTAAATAGGATTTTTGACAGCTCACATCAATTGGGCAGTTTTTTTGCCATAATTGCTGCCACTATCCTCAAAAGCGTGTCCTCATCTATCAGTGTGGTGTCTCTGCAGAATTCTGCAGTTTCTGTGGCATCATTTTAATTTGAGGACGCGAGAGGAGTTATTCCAAACCCTGCCTGTTGAATATATACATCGATCAATGCAAGACCTTAATAGATTTGTAAAATAACAGTTTTCTCTTAGAAATATTTTAAATAGGCAAATGAAGCGATACGAAATCCATTTTTGGACAAATAGATTGCACTCAGAATGATGGTCACACTGCTAGAGATTCTTTATTTGCTTTTCAATGAAACATATTTTAAAATGTCAACCTCAAGTGAAAACTGCTTAAGATTTTACAAAAGTAACATCTAAGGAACTATCTACATCTTTATGGCATAAAAATATATTTGGATATTTTTTCAAATAATATTGAATTTCAGTTGGCACTACTGTCAGAGCTGCTGCGATAGAAAATTAATCAATACCTGGAGAATTAAACGGCACTGCGGCATAAAATGGAAGCACTATTTTTTTTTTTTTTCTAATTATTGCCCTTCGTCCAAAGGCAACTCTCATTTCTTTGAAATGCACTCCTGAATTTGATCTTTCTTTGCTCTTTTATGAAAGGTAAAAGGGAGAAATAGACCTTGACTCTGGCAGCCAAAGTAATAAGAGAACAGTCCCACAGCCTCCAATCAAACCTCACTGCCAAGAAAGCCCGGCTACAACTCCATCTTCAATTGTCTGCGCCTGACTCATTTCTTTTTTACAAATATACCTGTCAGACAGCCAGAGCCAAAGCCATAAAACCAGGCACCTCAGTGTGGCTGTCGCAAAGACTAAAACCTATTAGTAATAAAAGTGTACTCTTCCATTCTTTTGGTTATCCTTTTACAAACTTCATGAAAAAGGCAGCGTGGTACATCTCAGGAGATTTACTGAGTATTTTGCAAATATAACTAAAAAATCATTCGCTCTTGACCTTAAATCTTAGCAAATGTACTAATTAGATTACAGGATTAGATTTATTAAAAAAAAAAGAAAAAAAAAAAAAAAAAGTACTGGACACCTTTTTTTTCAGTATCAATAATATAAAAAGCTTTACCATCAACTTTTGAATCACATAATATAGGTTCAACATCTTTAATCCAAATGAAATGGACATGGATTAGGGAGAAGAAAACATGCTGCTGCTGTTGTTACTCATCATTAATAAATTGTAGGCAGAAAACTACCAATAAAAATGACTGTTTCACTGTCTGTTGTTGAGCAAATGTGAGGCATTCTGGGAAAACCTGTAAGATGTTGCTGTGCTTTCACCGACACTGAGTTTTCTGTCAGTAATCCGCTTTGATATCTGTACTTAAAAATGAACAAAACAACAACAACAACACAAACAAACAGAAAACATAAATATTAACCAAAGCAACATGGAAATGTTTTTATTTTGGCTAATTTCTAACCTTGTATTGTCTGTCTGTATGCAAAGGTCGTGTTTTGTAAGGAGACAAAAATCTGTAGATCTGTGGGATTTTGATCTCACACAGTGAATGGCATGATTTGATCAATTTTATTTTGATAGCTACATAGCTACATGAAACAGCTATGAGCCTATATCAGTTCAGTTTTTAATCAGATGCCGGCTGTTAAAATGTCTGTGATGCCCCTGGGAGGTCACATCATCATCAAAATAGAGAAGCGCTCTTAGACACGCTGGTGGATTGGAAATCAGCTTATCAGATATTTTCAATCAGTATAAACAAATGAACTGTTTTATCGCCGGAAGTCTGTTGTAAGATGAGTCAGGACACTGTTGGGTTTCTGTGTGTAGAGTATCATGACTCTGTATTTTGCTGCTGGTGAGCAGGGTGATGGGAAAGGGGAGGGGTGTGAGCCCCCTGCTGGGCAAACAATTCACACCTCTCCACAATAACACTGGCACAGAGATAAAACGGAAAGCACATCTAAAGCTTTTTTGATAGTTAAACACTGTATACAACCACTACGATGAAATTATAACATTTAAACCTAGTAGGCTAGGTAAAATAAATAAATAAATAAATACTAATGAAAAACTGCAAATTCTTAACTACTGTGGAATGTGACATCAGAAATAAATTCAATGTTGAACATGGGCACCTCAAAACAGGAGGAAATTCCATTTCTGGGCTCTGGTAGAAAGAGTTAAACGCCGTGATGATGCTGATAATGAAAGTGAGAACTCATAAATGTGTTATTCATTAAAATTGGTCAATAATGTTGTTTCATAAGTAGATTTTATTGTAAATGTAGAGGTAGGTGCTTTCCACTTAAAAAATTCTAGAACTTGGTGGTTGCAAAAAATGGGAAAATTTGACCATGTGAAAGGTTTTCCCAGGTCACGCCAACAGGGACCAGTTTTTTTTGTAAAACACACCCACTCTAGAGTTTGTCAGAAGCTTAACTGAAAACCAAGCAGAGATGAAAACCAAGCAGTGAGCAAGCAAAAGGTGTCTGTGGAGGCAATTTCTGATCTGCAAACCTTTCTTTATTTTGAGAAATAGGTCCCATGTTTTGTTTTGGATCCCATGTTACTTAAAAATTACATTCAATCCTTTTGTCACAAATATAATCCTGTACAACCATTGCTTGGCAGATATTAAAATGTCAGATATTACCCGAAACCTGCGGGCAAACAATCAAGTCAGTTGGTATTCAGCAGATATTTCCACAGAAATATCAAATATCACTGCATTATTTACGTTCACATGAGCATTTAGACAAGAAACAGCTCCTGGGAGCTCATGTGTTCGTATAAATTCACATAAAAGAAGACTTGCTAATCGAAATATCAATTGATCACCTTCAAATTATATGCATGGCAACAAATTACTGTAATTTTATACACAGATTACATTGTCAGATTTAAAGTGCTTATTTATTTCAATTACACACAAATGGAATGAATATTTTGTGAAACTCAGCCACTTCATATTAACGACTTGAAAGAAAGCAATCCAAAAAAAATTCATAAATTAAGGCAAATTATTGTTTTTTAAATAATCTGTTCAATGACAAAACTATTAGGACAAAAGTAATGGCACCCCATAAATAGGATGAAGAGTTTGGGTGTGTCTATAGTAGCTGACATGTTGCAATGGCTGAGCTGAGTTACTGGAAAATTTAGCACATGATGCACTTAGGAGGCTCTCTTTCAATGTTTAGCTGCCATTTTGTCATTTTCAGCTCTTTTCATGGAGTTTTGTGGGTGCCACTAAAGGCAAATCAGCTGTATCGTGAACTCGCTTGGTAATTTATATCTGATTTACACATCTAATTACAAAAAAAAATAAAAATAATAAAATAAAATAAACATAACATTACCGAAACATTTGTAAATCTGGCAGGGAATGTTTTGGCTTATGCAAACATTTATACACAACTTTACTAAAAGATTGATAAATGAGGCCCACTGAAAATGTGTATATAAAAGTTTAGAAGAATCTGATTCACAATTCGATATTGAAATTCTAACCCCAACTAACAACCAAAGCAATCACATCTGCTACAAATAATGTCACACTTCGTTTACGTTCCATCATTTGCATTACAATACAATATTTATGCTCTAAATATTTCCATATCATCCATGTGAAAATGTATCCTGTTGAATAATAATAATTTTGTGATATCACACTCTGATATTGAAGCCAGAACTGGTGGTAAAGTTGGGCTCTCTACATTGTCTTTCATGAGGAGTTTAAAGCATTATTGCCAGTTGTTTATCCGGATTTGTTTTGTTGCTAGTGGGCGATGTCTTTTGGGGTTTCTTAACAGGCGGTGGTGAGCAGACCTGAAAGCTGCCTACTGTTGTTTACTACATTACCCAAAATCCCAAAGGAGGCTATTGCCATGCTTTCAGAAAACATCAGATGAGCTGAGACTTGCATCTTGGAGGGAAATGGGGTAGGGTGTGAGGGATGATGTTCAGAGGAGATGTAATGCTTTATGTTTACATTTAGACTATAAAATTGTTCTATATAGTTCTACTGCAAAAGCTGGAGAGAGCTGAGATGAGAACAATTTCACAAGGTACAGTCCTTTCTGTTCTGATAAACCTGTCCATTAGTTCAAATCTTTACTGATTGCACTGGATATATACAGTAAAAGTACAAATGTAGGATACAATTGCCCCAGAAAGCTCATTCTTGAAGGCTCATGTCTAACCAGTATGTTTCATTACAATGACAGTTCAAACTGAGGGGGATTAGTTGTACAGCAACACAAACAAAATGGACCCAACCAAGAATATAAAATCACAACATCCACAAATCTTTCACTTCAGGATGTGCAGTTATTGGAAAATAATCAACAACGGGGTGGTGTAATGGAACCCAACACAATTCAGATTTACTGTTACTACCACAAAATTGATCATTTATTATAACAGTGTTATATTGGAAAGCTTTTATTCCTCTTATACCAACAGCAATTTGACAACAATTACGTCATAATTTGTATGCATTTACAGTTACATTTCAAGTTATGAAAGTTAGTTCCTTTTAGCACTTATGTTACGTTACAGCAGCTCATTTCCTGAGTTGCCTTTCTTTTTTCTCTCTCTTGAAGCTAATAAGACAAAAAAAAAAAAAAAAATGCAGCTTGTCGTGTTACTGAGAATCTAGAAAGCGCAAAGTCCTAAAGGAAGTCTTAAAGGAAAACGTATGGGGTTACACATGTAACCCTGTTCCATGAGAAGGGAATGAGATGTTCTGTTCACAACTTGGAGTGCAAAGTGGAGCTGCTCTGTGGCTGCCCCGCGGTATCTCACATGGAAGTCAGCATAGTTTGTCTATCTGTGACTGTTTTTCTGTGTTTCGGCTGGTTTTTTGCTTGTACGGGGACATTAATTATGGATCCTACACTATGGTGCATGTTTGGACTGCTGATGGTGGTTTTAAACAACTATCTTTCCTACGGTCTGAACCTCGGTTACACTGCATTGACATCGTTGTCAATGAAATCTGCTACAACCGAGAGTTTTTACTACTGTTTCGTAATTCAATATTCTCGGAGTATTCTACTATAGTGGATTTGATTTCGAACCATCTTAAAACTAACGTGAAGGGCGTCAGTGCTCACACTAAGTGGAAACAGTGATGTAGAGGCGGTCTTCATCATCGATTGAAAAGGTTGAAAGATAAAAATGAACTTTGCCTGCCTACTACTCTCCTCATCAATGCTCAATCCCTGCAAGCAAAAATCGATGAATTGCCAGCCAATATTCGCTACCTACATGAGTACTGGTATTCCTGCATCCCGGCGATTATTGAGACGGGCTGAACGGCAACATCATGTCCAGCAAGGTGGAACCTTCTGGTTTTGGGTCGTTTAGGACAGACCGAGATTTTAACATCCGAGCAGTCACAATGAGAGAGAGCCTATGCGCCACAGACATTGAACTGTTGTGTTATTATCTACCAAGGGAGTTTCCCCAAATTTTTATTACTGTGGTATATGTTCACCCTAAAGCAAATTTCAGTAGGGTGCAAGAGGCTATTTACAATCTATCTCAGAGACTTGTATCAATTTCTCCTAATGCTCATAAGTTTCGTCTGGGTGATTTTAATAACTGCAATGTTAAGAAGAGTTTATGTTCATACTATCAATATGTTGACTGCCCCACTACACAAAAAAGACTTCAGATATGTGTTATGGAACTGTCAAAAATTATTATTTTTCATCTCTTCTCCCCCCACTGGGGGCGTCTGATCACAGTGTAGTCTATCTCCGCCCTGTTTATCAGAGGTTTCTTGAAAGGGAGAAGCCTCAGGAAAAGACTGTTAAGGTGTGGGATAATGACAGCACAATGGCTTTGCAGGGATGCTTTGAATGTACACAGTGGGAGGTCTTTGATAGTGCAGATATTAATGAACAGGTTGAGACTGTGACTGATTACTCATTTCTACTAAGATTTTCAAAGTCTACCCTAATGACAAACCTTGGGTATCTAAAGAATTAAAGACCCTCATAAATAAGAATAGAAAGGCATATACAAATCAGGATTTGGCATACAGGGGCAGATCAAAAGGCAAATACAAATCTATAAGCATATTTATAAGCAAAAAATAGAGGCATCTTTAACATCTGGTAACTCTAGACATGCTTGGTAGGTGATTAACATTATGACAGTTGTCCCACATAAGGGAAGAGGTCAATTGCCTCTGGATAATGAGGCAAGATAATGAGGAGCTGAAGATGGCCAGTCAGCTTAACTCATACTTCTGCCGTCATGAAAGTGGATGTGGGGACACTGTTTATGACATTATTACCTACAACTCATTTTTTCCGCCGGTCTTTATATGAATGAACTAGAGGTCAGTCAGACTTTTAGAAACTATAATCCTCGTAAAAGTCCAGGCCCAAGTAATATATGTGGTAATGTTTTGAAGCATTGTGCTGCCCAGTTAGCACCAGTTCTTACTGATATGTTTAGGGCATCTTATAATAATGATAATGAGTCTTTATTGGTCACATATACATTACAGGGGGTTGAATAAATTTAAGAGTGGAGAAGTCATTATAAGTTGCATTTTCAGTTGAATTTGGGGAAACCACTTGAAGCACTCATTGTGTCGAACTATTTCAATTGCTTTTGTTTGATTTGTTCAACGTAAACAGCTGAAAGTCTGTCAGTGTTGACAATAAACCTGATTTGCGATGAATTTGAATAGCTAGTGACTAAAGGAATGTGTGGTTCTCTGTACTTTTGAATTTACAAATAAAAGTACAAGGAGAACACAGATCAGGTAATAAAAACATCAGAAATGACCACAGGTGATGGTTTTGTTCTCTACACTGTAAACTTAGATAGCTAGCTCCATGGGCCACTCCATGGGCCGATACAAGTGAGATTACAGTAAAGCAACTGAGAGCTTGTGCTCTTGTACTTAGTACTTCGTATTTACAGTGATGTGAAAAGAGTATTTTCCCCATCCAGATTTCTTCTCTTTTTGTTCATATCTCATTCTAAATAGTTTTAGATCATCAAACGAAATACAACATAGAACAAAGGCAACCTGAATAAACACACAATACAGTTTGGGTTTTTTTTTAAGCAAAAAAGTTTTCCAACACTTATCACCCAAGTGAAAAACTAATTGAACCCCTTAAACCCTTAAAATCATTTTGTGCCACCTTTTAGCAACAATAACTACAATCAAACGCTTCTGATAACTGTAGATCAGTCTTTCACTTACTTCTAGGACTAGGACTTACTCCTATGCTTTGGATCATTGTCTTGCTGCATAATCCAGTTGTGCTTGAATTGGATGAGTATTTGCTGTGCTCAATAAATAACATTATCATTTAAAAACCGTATTATGTGTTTACTCAGGTTGCCTTTGTTTGATCTTAGATTTTGTTTTAATTTCTGAAACAATTTAGTATGAGATCTACACAAAATCAGAAGAAATCAGGATGCCGGCAAATACTTTTTCACAGCATTACAAAATTCCATTTAAGCCCATGTTTAACATTAGTCTAAATCTTAAAAACTTCCCCTGATATATATTTTTAAAAGTTGCCAACTCTGTATACTGTACAGAAATGTATTATGATTGACATGTTGTGATTTTTCTTCTTTCATGTGAAAAGTCTGTTTTTCACAAACCTTGTGACATTGCTTTGAACCAGCAGGTCATTTCAGACAAGAGAAATAACTGTGGCTGAATAAAATTTCTACAAGTCACATCATTCACCCAATAGCAAATCACTTGCACTAAATTAGTCATTTGTCTTTGTTGTCATTTGGCTGCAGGGTGACACGGTGTGCATTTTAATGATGGCCTCTTGTGCCCTTCATCAACCCGACTGATACTTCTTCTTCCTTTACTAAATGTTGGCTATACGACATTTTTCTTTCTTTTTTTTTTTTTAAATGATCATTTAATATTTACAATTTCATGCAGCAAACCAAAGGACTGTGACTTATATAATATAAAATAAACTTTTCTTTTCGCCTACAGAGAGAAATTGAAGTAGGAGTACAAGTAGGCCGCTCTAAGAGGATGAATTTAGTTTCCAGAATAAAAACACAAAGAAGACAGAGACAGCTCTGAACTCTAAGGAAATAAATGAAAAAAACAGTAGGGCTACTCATAAAGTTCAATTATTCACTTCTTTAGCCAGAGAGCACAACTGAGCTAAATCATTTTCCTTTTTTGTATATGGAAATATGTTGCATTTTATGCGTTCTGCACAAAAGTAAACAATGACTAGAGTCAGACTTGCTGAGTGCACTGACGGTAAAGACTGCAATTCAAATCACAAGTCATTTTTAAAGGATCAGCAGTGCAATGCTTTCAAAATGGAGCTCAGATTTCTGTCTGGTTCATAAAGAGGTAATGAGATGATAGCACCTGATCGTCATGCATATTTCATCTGAAGCCTACTTGGTTTGCACGCCGTTGATGCAGTGGGAGCATCAAGGTTCTCTAAACTCAGCAGGGTTCTCTAAATTCTGTATCAGGTTTACCACATTAGCACATGTATAGCATTAAATGACTTTGATGGAAGAAAAAAAATAAACTTTTTATAGTGATAATGCTTATTCCATTGTCTTTTCCATGTAGGTTGTTTGATGAGGCAGTTCAATCAAGAACTTAGTGCAAATGCATTATATTTTACAAGGATCATAATCTATGAAGAGATTTGAATTTCGGTTTCAAAACAACTCAACAACAATACCAAAATTTCACATCAAATTTCATGTAATTTCATAACTCATAAGAAGTGCTTACTTAATAAATAATAGTGCTTTATCTGAAAATTATACGTGGCTAAAATTAAAATTATACCTCCAAAGAATATCAAGTAAATGCAACAAATTGCAGAGAATCTCTTAAAAAAATATATGAGATTCACATGTATAAGAGCTCTCAACACAAAAGAGAGACATGACAATTTAACAGTACAAGTCAGAGAATGGGTATACAAATACATCTGTAGTTATAATTACAATCAAGGCCTCACACAAAGAGAAACTTGGACACTACATAAGCTTTTTTATTTATTTAATGTGTCATTCTTTGTTAATAAATGCAGTGGATTTTGGTTTTTATCTCTTTTTTATTAGAGGTTTTATGATCTCAGTGGTACAGAAGCTCATAACCACATGTTGTGGAAAAGTCCCTATGAAATCTGAATTGAAGTTTTGTGGCTTTTACTTTGGATATGTTAGCCAAAAGGTTATCTATAAGCTAGTGTGCTCCAAAACAATGACAAAATTCGCATTTAGAAGATAAATGCATTCAAAACGTACAGTCTGTCTCTACCACCGATACGGATCAAGAATTTTGCATTCTGCACTTCATCGTCTCCTCAGATTTTCTGTCCAATCAAACGCTCTCTAGAATCTGAAGTGTCCCACCCCCAACATTATAAAAATCACCTTGCCGTTGTTGAGAGAGAGAAATCATATCAGCAAGTACGGGTTGTAAATGTGTCTTTGGCTGTTCGAACACCTGTGTTTTATTCAGTTTTCCAACTGTAAGTTGGTTAAGAAAGAAATGCGTTGAATTCATTCACTTTGATGAAGGAGGTATTTGTGCCAGCTCACTGAATCAGAATCTGCTGAATCTGCTTACCATCCTGTCTGGCCTTTACCTTAAAAATCTTAACAAACCATGCCTTTCAAAGCCTCCTTGTCTCATAAGGGCAACATGGTGAGTTTAGGAGCAGAGCTCTAAAACCAATCTTTGGAGCTTGGTTCTTCTGGGTGAATCTAAAGGAAAGCGGCCTGATAGGCCAGTGATCTTTGGATGAGATGGCTACCATTTCAGTAGCATTCTGTTGTCTGATTCTTCTCGGTTCAGTGGTTTCAGAGCCCGTGTATTTCCCCACCTGTCACATCTGTTTACGACTGATCAGGTCTGATGCTTCCACCAGAGTGGACCTTTTGCTTTTCTCTTCTCTAAAAGCCGCACTCTCCCACGTAAGCTAAAGGTTCAAGAAGAGGGATAAAAGGTAATCGAACAGAAGCATTATCTGCCTAGGTGGTTTGGACACTTTGGAAAGTGCAACTTTTAAGGATGACCTGTCGGTTGAATTTTTTTAATGCTTTCAGCATAGTTCAACATCAGCCGTAGTGGTGCCATGTTGTCCAGTATTAAACATACCTAACCAAGCCTGGGCATTCAATGCGCCCACTGTACTCCATTCATAACTAGTGCTGCCAAATTAGTGACTTTGAACCCCCAACGCAGGAGGGACAAGGCAAACGTGCTAACTATTAAGCTTCCATGCCCCCCTCTGACCAATGAATGATCTCCGTTGTTCCCAACAATCAATCACTGATGATAATTATTCCCAACAACCATTCCCTGATCATCCTTGTTACCAATGACCAAACTCTGATCATTGTTGTTCCCAATGGCCAAGTCACCATCACCAACAACGAATCACTGACCACCAACTACCAATCACTATTCCCCATTATTCCAATTACCAAAAAATGATCACCACTGTTCAAAATTACAAATTTTCCTTCTTCAAATGATTTTGATGATTCATGACTATGCAAGTGTTATCATCTGCTGACTTGTAGCAACTTTATGAGCATGTATTATCTACTTTCCCCTGAAAAGACTTAGAGACAAAATTCTCACAATGAAATCCTTATTTTTTTTGTCTCTGCAGGCTTGACTGGTCATAACACCTTCCAAAACGCCTGTGATCATAAGTACTGTGGACTTGGGAAGCACTGCGTGGTGGACCATGTGACCGGTCAGGGAGCGTGCCAGTGTCTGGAGCACTGCAAGCCACACTACAAACCTGTATGTGGATCTAATGGGAAACTCTACCAGAACCACTGTGAACTGCACCGAGCCTCGTGTCTGGCCCATCAAAGAATCACCATTGTACACAGTGAAGAATGCTTCTACAAAGGTAAGAAAGAAGACTGCATTTGCAAATCAAAGGTCAAGTATGTATAGGAAATAAAATGTCTATATAGCATGTTACTAGTATGTAGAGTTCCCTAAAGTGCTGGTTATCAAATGTACACGAGTAAGGTTGTTCACCTTTTTAAATAAAAAAGTTCAAAGCTGTGAATAAAAGAAAATTCACTGAAAGAAGTTGAGGAGAAGTGCAACATGGGAGGATGTGGCTAGGTAACTTATTGAAAGCCCACTCATTGCCGTAATCCTCTCAATCTGCCTTCTTTGTCACGCTCATGCATGCTTTGCCAAATCACATTTGATCTGTTTCACAGTGTGGATGACATCTGTTCTGCTCATTAGGTCTGCTCTAACAGACTCTAATTATTCATCATCTTCCAAGAGTTTGTTTTAGCTGTCAATATTACATTGTACTATGGTGGTACACGGTATTAACTTGGATTTGTCTCAAAATAGTGATTACTTTGCTCCAGTTCATTAGTGCTGTTTTATCGTCTTTGCAGCACAGTAAAAACATAAATTGAACCATTATTAGAAGAAATCAACACTAATTTTATTGTAGCTTTGGAAAACCCATGTTGTTGTGGCTGAATTCTGGAAAATAGCCAAAAATGACAAAAAAAAAATTGGGTTTTCCTAGCAATAATATACTTTTTGACAAGTCTACTTTAATCAAACATGAATATATTTTACCAAAATGCCATCTGAATGCTTTTAGTTTGCCTTGACTATCTGCCACCAAAGATCATGTTGGGTAAGGGACCATTTTGACAAACACAGCGGTAAAAACAGTTATACAAAGCTTCTACAGTAGACATTATTAGTTAAACATAATTGAACCTTCTTTCGTGAGATCTACCTTTTGCAGGTTTCATCTCCAACCAAAATTAGATTAGATGGTCAGGTGAGCATGGTTATGGTTGGAGCTAAAGTTTTTAGGAAGGTAGATCTCCAGGAGCAGAGTTGATGACCACTGATTTAAAGAATTTATATAGAGCACTAATCAGTGTGAACATTGGTTGTTTGATTTACATTTTACGTGCTAGACTTTGTACTAGCTCTTTTGGAAGATTTGGAAAGCAAGCTAAGTGTATAGTACTACTCACCAGAGCCAGCAATGTAATGGAGGCCTTTAGTTGCTTAGAACTTACCCTGGCTCCTATGTGACCTCAGGGACTATTACATGTCTTGCTCTTGTATCTTTGTCGGTCGACCACTCCTAGGGAGGGTAACATTGTCTTAAATTTCCTCCATTTGTATACCAATCTGACTGACTGTGGATTGGTGGAGTCCAAACTCTTTAGAGATGGTTTTGTAACCGTTTCCAGCCTGATGAGCATCAACAACTCTTTTTCTGAGGTCCTCAAATATCTAATTGTTCATGCCATTATACAGTTCCACAAACATGAATAATGAAGATTGGACTTTGATAGGTCCCTGTTCTTTGAATGAAACTAACCCAATTTTCATCCCATTGATTAAAAACACCTGACTCTAATTTCACCTTCAAATTAAACTGCTCATCCTTGAGGTTCACATACTTTTGCCACATTATTATTTTCTTCAATAAATAAATGACCAAGTATAATATATTTGTCTCATTTGTTCAACTGAGTTCTCTTTGCCTACTTTTAGGACTCGTGTGAAAATCTGATGATGTTTTAGATCACATTTATGCCAATATGTAGACATTTCTAAAGGGTTTACAAACTTTCAGGCACCTCTGTTTGTGTGATATTTGCCAAAGCAAAATGGACATAAACCTGGACATCATTTTCTAATCAGATAGTGGCTTTCAAAATGTCCACAATGCTCCTGCGACATCATAATGTCATAATCAAAACAGAGCGGCGTGCTTACAGATGACAGCAAAGTCAAGGAACTTACTGAATTTGGCAAATTCATTACCACTAAATAATCATTTCCAGACACAATTAAAAGTTCCATTATTTATTTCATAATGATAATGACATCTAAGAACGATTTTACTGTGGCAGACAAGGGCAGAATTGTACCAGGCTGCTTAGAGTTCAGAGTGCCAAGTGTTCTGAGGAAATGGTCGTTTGTGTTTCTAACCCTTGTTTTGATGAAAGCATCAAGAGGCAGCCATTTTTTTCCTATCCACTGACCCTCTTATCTCTCTGAGAAGCAGAAGAAAAAGGGGGGGAACCTCCAGATGTGCTCTGAGGGCTTTCAATCTGAATGGGAAGCAGTGCATGACTCCAGCAAACTCATTTCTCTCCAATCTCTTTTTCCCCCCTATTTCTTACACACATACTGTACGTAGGTTTAAACCAGATCAGAAATGAAATGGCACTTGAAGTCACGTGCATTTTGCCTTAGAATGACAGAATGACAGTAGAATGACAGTATGTGCAGAACAAAAAATATATATATATCAGAGCACATTATCTGGATTTTATATCAGTAATCAGTAATCAGTATGGCCTGACAAAGCAAAGTAGCAACTACAATACAGTGTATAAATCCTCCACCATATGGAGGTGTTAAAAACCAAGATGATAGCGTTTGAAATGTTATCTTTGATCTCCAGAAGGAAAATTGTTACACACATTTGTAACTCGCCAGATAAAAAACCATAGACTGTTGCCTACAGGGACGCAGGCTTTGGCATTAACATGAGTGTTGGGATAAAATTAAGGTGCAAGCTGTTACTCTGGCGAAGTGAACTGTAAACACAATATTAGCTAAATTGTGTTCTTGGCAAGCATATGAATCCTGTGTGATATCTAAAGATGTTAATGACAAACTATCCGGGGAACAAATAATACTATAGTGAATAAGAAGACAGTAATAATAATAACAAATGTAGTACCAAATACAGTGTTCTCCACTAATATTGGAACCCTTGGTAAATATGAACAAAGAAGGCTGTGAAAAATTGTCTTTGTTGTTTAACCTTTTGATATTTTATTTAAATAATTCACTAAAATACTCTGGTGTCACGGATTTCAAACAATTGCAAACATAACACAGGTTTATCAAAAAAATATCTTTGTTAAATATAGGTGTGCAACAATTATTGGCACTCCTATGAATTCATATGAGAGAAATATATTTGAAGTATATTCCCATTGATATTTTACATTTTTCTAGTACACCTGGGCGACTAGGAACAGGAAACATGACTTTCTGTTTCACAGGAGTATAAATATGAGGTAACACATAGGCCAAATTCCCTTAGTCATTCATCACAATGGGTAAGAGCAAGGAATATAGCTGTGATGTGCGGCAAAATGTTGTTGAGCAAATGGTAAGTGGTTATGAGAAAATAGCACAAGCATTGAAAATGCCCATTTCCACCATCAGGGAAATAATTAAGAAGTTCCAGTCAACTGGAAAT
>JANDJT010000217.1:25687632-25715623 GCA_024331685.1 Stegophilus panzeri | reverse complement strand
ACAGTATTTTATTGGCAGATTGGTTCTTTCTATAAATAAATGATTAAAATTAAAAAAAAAAAAAAAAAAAAAAAAAGGAAAAACAACCCAAATATTTAAGCTAGAAATTAGTTTGAAAAAATTTAAATATATTTTTTTAAAGTCTAGAAATAGATGTAATAATCATATATTTGGTTTATTGTAATCTTAGAACAAGAAATACTAAATACATTCAACTATAATCAAGTCATATTTTTGCAGTATATATAGCTGTAAGTGACAATCCTCAGGGGTCCATTACTGCTATAATGACTCCTTTATTCTTTATCTATCTCTACTGAAGTTTTCATACATTTTCAATCAGGGATTCATTTAGATTGCAGACTTTGACTCCTTATCCACAAAGTTCTGTCGTTTATCAAAAAAAGGTGCAAATATTGCAAGATAAATGATGCAATCAAATATAAGCAGCTTTGTGCTCTCTCTCTCTCTCTCTCTCTCTCGCTCTCTCTCTCTTTCTTGTGATTGTCTCATCTCTCTCACCTCATTTGCTTTTTTAGTCTTGTCCTCTTCTGACATTTTCGATTCACATTTCACTCAATATCCACTTACATACTGCATTCTAATAAACAATAAATAAAAAAAAAAGTAGAAATGCATAACAAAGCACTGTTATATTTCAGTTTTATTTTTTTATTATTATTATTTTGGCCACAAATTCCATCCCACATCAACCTGTGTGCATAACTCCCACTCTGGAGGGCATTTGGGGTGTGTGTGTGTGTGTGTGTGTGTGCGTGTGCGCGTATGCGTGTGCGCGTGTGTGTGTGTGTGTGTGTGTCTCTATGTCTATGGGGAGCCACCCTTCAGGCAAAGAGTTTCAGTGAGAAAAGAGCATGTTATTCTGTGCTTCATATATTTTCGAGTTATTTTCTAGTTTTCTTTCAAAGCTGAACTTAAAATGAAAAGAAGATTTCGTGTCAACAGGTTGCCTCGGAGAAGATTTATTCTCCTCTAGTTCTTCTTCTCCAATTCTTTCTCTTGAGAATGGCCTTCACAGGACTGCAAAGTTTACAGAAAGAGAACGCCATCAAATATATTGAAACAGCTTACAGACTTATATGATTATCCACTGTAAGTCTAAAATATTAAGGGTTTATTACTTAACCCACTGCTCTCCTTTGACCAAATCCAGAAATATATGCCGCCGAAGGTTAAACAAATGCGTGTTTTAATTTATGATTTAAATATCTGACTCCATTTAATTAATTACCTGACTCCGAAAGATAATCTTCTAGTTAGTGCTGGAAGTATAATATCTCAGTGTCCTGATTATGTTTAGTTGAAACTAAAACAGTTTCATTTTAAAGTGACGTTCCTACGTCAGAGGCTTTTATATAGTCTATAATAAACAGTTATTTTTTTTAGCTCAGAGGTTTATATCGACGTCTAGGCCTTTCTTATTTACTTGTCAGAGGTCGATTTTAACGTGTCTAACATAAGGTAACTTTAGCTTAGGAAACTATTTGTAATAACCGTATGAATACAGTCATGCACTTTTCCTCACGGAAGAACTACTGAATATTTAAAGATAGTAATAACTAATGAATTTATTACACAGAATCATAACAGAAGACATACATAGAATAGAGATAAATGTAACTTACAGGAATGTTGATCTGCGTCACGGACATAGGATGCGTGATAATAACAGCACTAATGGCACAAAAGGTTATATGTTATATGTTATAAGCCACTTCCTTGATGTTACCAGCCACTCTCTATGTTACAAGCCAACCTTGGGTTCCTCTTAAGTATATCCTCTTATACCCCTGAGCTTCTCTGAAATGTATAGTGACCAAGATACCAAATGGGAATGAACCAATGTGTTTTATTTCAGGATGGAACCCAGCTGCTTAAGAACTATATGTTAAATAAGTTCCTGAGAATGATTCGGTAGGAAGAATGTCTCCCATGCTGTGTGGAGAAAGAGCACATATTACAACATATATTGTAAAGGTTGTTTCCTAAACCTATATGATATTTATGATATCACCACATCACATTTCACCATGAGATATGGATAAAAAATGATACCAAACATGCCCTGAGAAATACAGTTCTTAAACACAGTTTAGATGATCAGGTTAAGTTCACATGGAATCTCTGAAACACATTCCTGATCATCTTCTACAAATCCCTCCTCCGGGACATCTGAACGCAGAGCCATTTTAACGGCCCGAGAACGTGTGGGAGTCATCGTAGGTCGAAAGGCAATGATGATACAGGTGATGATATAGAGCTGATCAGGACATGACCAGGTCCACCAGGCGTCTTTAGTTGTGTGGAATCACTGGTCAGGAATCTTGCTGTCTGGTTTGCACTGAGGTCGTTAGCCTGGTGTGGGCTCCTGTGCCCTCCCAGCAAGCTGTGTCTCTCCTTCCAGCAGAAACATGAATCAGTATCCAATGATATTCTTCTCCAAGATGCATGAATGTCCCATTTTGAAGTCATTCCTTACTTCTTTTACATCCCGCAGGAGACCCCCATTCTTCTAAGAGGTCCTCAATCCTTCAGAAACTTTTCTCTGTTATTTGGATATACTGATATACTTCCATTGGACACATATTGCAACTGTAAACTCAGAATGACCACCTACACATGGCATAGTTTCATATTTCATAGAAAAAACAATGTAGTGAATATTTCTTTACCTTTATGTGATGCAACCATTTGGTCCCATTCGATATCCTGATCCTTGATAATGAGCTCTAAGTTATTAAATGTAAAAAAGTATGCTCAGGATGTATAAAAGGGTGTGCGTTACACCCATGTTAATCAAAAATGACAGTAACTTACAGATATTGAAGATACTATGTTGGTCCTGCACAAACTGAACTTACGTTTCTCATAGAAGAGGTAAAGAGTCTTTGCATGCGGTTCAGCAGCTATAGTGGAAGTGAACTTAAATGATTTAACACAATAAAACAAATGTGAAAAATAAAAGGATGTGAGATTGGATCACAAATAAATCTGATTTTGTACATATCGTTATGACAACTATAGAAATTAATTTGTCCCAGTGTTGACTAGACTATACTGATACCCTCCTCAGGTACTGAGAAGTAGCCTAATATATAGTTGTAAAATAAAACAAACAGAAAAGATAGACACATGTGAGGATGTTAGAAAATGGATAGAAAATGAAGATAATTACTTTTTTACTATTTAAAAAAAAAAAAAAAAAACCCAGAGTTTCTCAGAATTTCTTCTGGGCACAGCTTTCTAATTCCTATATGTATTAAGACACCAAATTTGTGTTTTCCCTATGTGTGTGTGTGTGTGTGTGTGTGTGTGTGTGTGTGTGTGTGTGTGTGTTTTGTGTGTGTGTGTTTTACTTAAGTGTAAGCAGTAGAACAAGGCACTTAATTGTTATCAGTTAGAGCTGCAAAATTTGGAAAATCCTGGTGCTAAACCAGGGAGCCAGAACTAATAATAATGCGCAAGATGTGAACTGGCTCTATTAGCTATCCTGTTGCTGTGTGAGAGCATTTTATATTAACTACAGAGGTGTACCACCTCTAAACGCTGTGAGGAGAAGCATTACAAGTTTAAAATTAATCAGTCAGCTCTACTCCTGAGTAGGGCTTTGTTGATGTTATTTATGGTAAAAAAAATAAAATAATAATAATAATATTAATAATAATAATAATAATAATAATAACTCACACAACGCCATTAGGAGAGATCAGAAAACGTTCAACATAGTTAGCACATGAGTCTTGATTAATCTAATGACTATTGACTATTCGAGATCAGATTGTAGTTTTAACCTCAAACATAACCTTACTGGCTGTGGTTAACATGTACAGCTTTGGTAGGCCTAAATGCTACAATTTTACCCGAAAATCCCGTCTCATGTGACAATTCTAATTACTTACTACAGTACATTAACAACTATAGGACAGCTGTACAGTATTTGCATCAGTCTAAATGTATATTCAATACATAAACAACTTTAACAACTTTAGCTACATTAGCCTAAATGCACTATAATGCATTAACAACTATTCAACATCAGCTAAAGCCACATTAGTCTAAATAGCATGGGTTTCTAATAAGAACACTTGTCTTTGTATTTGATGTAAGAAACTGTCATTATATATTTTATACACTAGCCGGTTACAACAGATTGCTATTTGGACATTTCAGAAATCTTTGTCAGGACAGAAGTGCATAAAGCATGGAAGGTCATTAACCATGGCGGCATCAAAACCAATGCTTAAAATTAGAGGACAGTTATCCCCTTTGCTAAAAGCCCCAAAATTCTTGGCACTTCATTGAACAGAGCTATAAGCTCACGCAGTGTTTTTTGCACAGGTACATTTATATGAGCTGTTTGATCTGAACGTGCATTTTTGCACCAAAGCAAACAAGGTGGTGGACGCCCGTTCCCTAAAGACCAGCATTTCTGGACCGCATGGCCAATTTTCTGACAGAAGGAACAGAATTTGCCTTGCTTAATAATATGAGGTGGATCTCACACTTTGATTTGCGCACACTTTTGTGTTGCATTTAAATTCAGGCTTCTCAGCAACTATCCACTGCACCGACGCGATCTGGTGTTTATCCTGTCTATTGTGCCGTTCTATTTCGGATGCCCAGCTAACTATTGAATTAAACGTGCTTGCAGGTGGATTTACACCCGAACGAAGTGCCTGTTGCACATGTGGACCTGCATTGTTTTGAAGGTAGAATCAGCCGAATCTGATTGTCTTTAGTCGGTTCAGCAAAGCCGGAGAACTCCCTAAAGGTTGCCCAAAAGGTGCTCAGCAAATTCGTTAAACGATTCCTCTCCTTGCTTTACGCCCACTATTCTGTCCTATTGTGCTGGAACATCTCCTCTAAGGTCTATAAGAGCTTGTTTAAGTCTTGCTAGCACATCAGTGTTTGTTTATCCCAATAAAGGATTAATTATTGTGACATTTTGTAACTCTCCTGGAATGTCAGACACTAATTCATGTGTTCTTTTCGAGCGACGTTACAATTACGGTACACTAAGTATCCAATAGCCAATATACTACGTTTATTAAACTTTGGCTCGCTTAAGAAAAAATGTGGTACTTTAGTGTCATTTTTGGTGCCATGTTCTGAGTAGAACCTCTTTAGAACAGACTTACTGTGCACATCTACAACTAAACCTTCGTGTTGCATGCTAGTTAATGTTTCTTTCACATCATCAGCCCACATTTGCATGAATTCTTGCTGGATTTCGCTCGTCTTTCCCTCAGCTATTGTGTATAAAGCTAATGTTCTTTCTCAGATGCGCGTCGGAGCACCTGCTACACTGTTGGGTTTTCCAAGCCGTTCTACAGATGTGTCTATATCGTGTACCTATAGCTTTCCCTGCTCCTGAAGAGTAAGATAAGTTTGTCTTACCTTCGAGGGGTCAAACCAAAGTAGTGTCAAAGGTCTTAGGAAGATGTTATAAAATTTTCATACAGTCACTATCGGTAGGCTACTATAGAACTATACTGTACTGTACTGTATACTTCTACACCACTCCATCAGTTCTCTATATATGAAACTTATAAGGTATACTGATTCTTTAACATTTCAGAAACACTGTGATTTTTTTCAGTAGGACTCTTCTTTTTTTTCTTTTCCTTTTCAGTTTAGTTGTTGCCAATTCTCAGCCTTTATCTAAGTCCCCTTCTATCGCCTGACAGCTAACAATCTAGGAGGGTGAAGGCTAACAGATTCTTCCTCCAAGATACATGTAGGCCCAGAGGAAAATATATTTCTTTTTCTTTATTTATTTAGTGATTTTCGCCGTGTTGGCGGCACGAGGTGAAGTTAAAACGTTACTTGGAAAAGGAAATATTTTCTCCAAATACCATTTGAAAGGCTTGATAAAAATGTATTTCTCACATAGTTACACATTAAAACATAAATAGGGGGCCACGGTGGCTTAACGGTTAGCATGTTTGCCTTGCACCTCTGGGGTTGGGGGTTCTATTCCCCCCTCCACCCTGCGTGTGTGGAGTTTGCTTCAGGGGTTTCCTCTGGGTACTCCGGTTTCCTCCCCCAGTCCAAAGACATGCGTTGTAGGCTGATTGGTATTTCCAACACTGTCTGTAAAGTGTGAATGGGTTTGTGACTGTGTGATTGTGCCCGTCCAGGGTGTCCCACACCTTGTGCGCCAAGTTTCCTGGAATAGGCTCCAGGCTCCCCGTGACCCTGTGTAGGATAAGCAAAGCAGAAAAAGGATAGATGGATAGAACATAAATGTAGATACAATAAGTAGACCTGAGTATTCAGCATACTCAAATATATGTTATATTTGTATTACTCCATATAAAAGTTGGAATATTGAAAACGTGGGTCTTCAAAAATACACAAGTGACTAACACTAGACACACTAGAACATGAAAGTGTCTCGATTCGTCTCGGACAGCAACAAAGGAACAGCTAATCGACCGCGTCGTTGTCCAGGTCGGGGAATACATAATCGTTGTGAAACTGTTTGGAAATCGTGCTGAACATTAGAGCTCTCTGCCACAAGGCTAATGGATAAAGGCAATGTTATAACTAGTTCAACTTGACTAGTTCAACAAACAGACTTCATATAAAAACCATAATGAACTTTCTTTTACTTTCACACTACCCAGATGAGGACGGGTTCCCTTCTGAGTCTGGTTCCTCTAAAGGTTTCTTCCTCATATCATCTTAGGGAGTTTTTCCTCACCACCGTCTCCACCGGCTCGCTCAATAGGGATAAATTCACACACTTAAAATCTCTATCCTGTGTTTATATATTTCTGTAAAGCTGCTTTGAGACAATGTCCATTGTTAAAAGCGCTATACAAATAAAATTGAATTGAATTATAACCGTAGAGATGAAAGCACCAGCTTTTCATAGCTTCTTCCACCGTCGCATCCCACACAATCGAAACATTTGAAACAGCCAATATAGGTACATGAGAGAGGTTTCCTGGGACATTTCTGCCTGAAAATAAATTCAGCGGAGGACGGTCATGACTCCTTTCCTCCATCGGAAATGACGTGTGAAATCCGATCACAAGTAGTCACTGGAGATGGATGTTAATACCAGGTGTGAACAGGGCCTCAGACTCATGGTAATTATTATTTATTTTTAAAGGGTGCATGGTGGCTTAGTGGTTAGCACGTTCGCCTCACACCTCCAGGGTTGGGGGTTCGATTCCCACCTGTGTGTGCGGAGTTTGCATGTTCTCCCTGTGCTGCGGGGGTTTCCTCCGGGTACTCTGGTTTCCTCCCCAAAGACATGCATGGTAGGCTGATTGGCATGTCCAAAGTGTCCGTAGTGTATGAATGGGTGTGTGAGTGTGTATGTGATTGTGTGCCCTGTGATGGACTGGCACCCTGTCCAGGGTGTACCCTGCCTTGTGCCCGATACTCCCTGGGATGCTCCAGGTTTCCTCGTGACCCTGAAAAGGATTAAGTGGTATAGAAAATGGATGGATGGATGTTTATTTTTAAATCATCAATGACCAGAAGCTTATTTAGCCTAACTGAAAGAAAATGAAGGACTGAACAGTGAACATGCAAAATGATCACTTGTTGTTATTAGCATGCCCCGAACTGGGAAAGTCTGGCCTCACAGAAAAATATGAGTTTTAATTATGACATAGTGGTGATATTCAACTTGTAATGACAATATTTCGGACAGGAATTCAACCTCATAATCTCCCAAGCACAAGATGTAGCACTTTTCTACTGTACACCACATTTTGTTGGTATCTCCATTGCCAAGTGACCCAAACTATAAGTAACCGTTCTTGCCCAGAAGGGTTACTTATATATATCATTTCATGAATATCATAAATATCATTTCATGCTTTCACCTAAGTTAGAAAGCCAGGGAATGGAAGAAAAAAAAAACCATATCCCAATGTGTAAGCTGGTGTAATGGTTTCCTTTAACCATTAAAATGATTAAATACTAATGACGATAGTTAATGGCAACCATGAGACCAATTCCCATTAGGAACTGTTGATTTATTTGTTTTACAGTTTTTTCTTTTATTTATTTCCCAACTGTATCATCTTATCGATTCGGTATTTATCACACTAACCCTAATTCACATGCAGCCTTCAAAGTTAAACCAAATTCCAAATGGTTTCCTATTCATGAAATGTGCTCAAGTATATAGTGTACAACATAATGCCTTTTAGACCAAATATAGTGCGCTATGTGCCTGATAGAAAGCCATTAATGATGTAGATTTAGTAGAGGCGTGACACAAGATCATCTGACGTTACTACTTGTTGCACTTAACAATTTCTCTTTCGAATAGATGAAATTATTGGCACCCTCATCTTCATTTGGGTCGGTCAGCAAACTTGCTTGCTCAGTGGGAGCACTATAAAGTAGACAAACGCTTTCAGGGACATTGATATTGATTTTATTTGCACAATATTTGGTTTGGCTTCACTCACTATGCTAATTTTTGTCTTCCTTTATGATTCGTTTTGTCGACAAAGTCTGTCAAGGCTCAGACATTTGTATGATGATGACAAGGTGTAATTGACTATCCAGGTGGGAGAAAAGTTCTCTACAAGACAGAGCACTGAATACAACATATCTAATATGTTAATATGGATGACCATGTCTGTATTTATCTCTGCATAACAAAGGATGCCTGAAGTCTTAACATTTTAGTCTGATTTTGTAAAATATTCAAGTGTGAGCTGCTGTGACTGGGGAGATACCATGAATAATTCATCCTTTACACCCTTCCATACACTCAAAATTCATCTCGGTATAATCAGTTTTCCCAGCGGAGTTCTGTAAAACTGCCGAAATTGAACTGCATTTTAATTCTGTAATAAACTATAGTACGAAAGGCACCTGTTTTTTTTTTTTTCTTTTTAACATAGATCCCTGTTCGTTTTTTTCCCCCCAAATCACATTAAACATCATATTTACTATGCATTTGTGTATACAGTGTGGTGGAGTACACACACTGCAGTTTGGGGCTCGAAGTCAGTGTTCTAGCTATTGATGGAGAGTGACAGACCATGAGGGCATGAAATGGTTCGGTTTGCAGAGCCTCAGCCTCCCTTGGGCTTCAGGAGGAGCGAGAGACTGCACATGAGAATCGTGAAAAGAGAAAGAGGGGAGAAAATGGGAGAGACTTTTAAGCCAGGGTTGTCGTGATATGAGATTTTTTTTTCTTTGATATTAATGCCAATATTATCAGTACCACAGTGATACATAGAAAAACTTGTCATTAAACGTGCAGTTTTGATTGGATCAAAAACAAAACCTATTCAGATTGTAGTAGCTACGCTGCAAAAAAAAAAAAAACGCCATCAGAGCGAGTGAAAATATTTTGACTACAGTCCAATGTACAGTACATGTGTACTATCTCCTATTATAAAATTACAATAAACCAAATATGAGATTATTAAACCCATTTCTATTCTATTCCACATTTCTACTACTTTCAAACTTTACGTTTTCTTATTCTATTGACAATTTTGATTCTTTCTAGAAAAACACAGTGGCTTAATGGTTAGCACGTTTACCTCGCACCTCTGGGTAAAGTGTGTGTGGGGTTTCCTCTGGGTACTCCTCTGAGTACTCCAGTTTCCTCCCCCAGTCCAAAGACATGTGTTGTACGCTGATTGGCAGTTCCAAAGTGTCTGTTATGTGTGTGTGTGTGTGTGTGTGTGTGTGTGTGTGTGTGCGATTCTGCCCTGCGATGGATTGGCACCCCGTCCGGGGTGTCCCCCATCTTGTGCCCAGAATTCCCTGGGATAGGTTCCAGGATCCCTCATGACCCTGTGTAGGATAAGTAGTTTGGAAAATGGATGGATGGATGGATGGATCTTCCAATAGATCAAGAATATTTGAAACTTGAAATGACTAAAAATGGCTAGAAATAGGTTTAATAATCATATATTTCGTTTATTGTAATCTTATAAAAGGAAATGCTAGCTATTTCGGCCTATGTTCAAGATGTTACCACTTCCCAAGATGTATTGTTTTGCAGCGTAAACTCTGCTTTGCACTTATTTTAAATTACAAAACCACTCCAAAATGACATAGAAATGATTTTTATTAAATTTCTAAACTACATTCAGCAGAGATTGAGTTATGTAAATAACGAGCCGGTTTTGAATATTAATAAAAAAAATTTAAAATATAATGCTGCTGTAAACATGTTTACTCTGCGTAACAAGGTTTTAATTGCGAGCTCACACGACGAACGTTGTTTTGATCAAGGTGATGTTTAGGTGCTATATAAAAAACAGACATATAGCTTAATATATTCTATTTAAAAAACAGTATAAATACCAGCGGATCAAATGATCCACAACGCACAAGCACTGCTGCTGACACTGTAGATATGGAAACGGACATTGTACTGAAGTTTGAATACTAATCAAAAAGTTAGGAAAAGAACTTGAGCCGGTGGGTAAAAAAAAAAAATCATAAAATCAGTGATTATATCAGCGTCGATGTTGAAGTGAGTCGAGAAGTCACGAACGATGATGAGGTTCCTGTACTTCGAATGTCGTGAAGGATTTTTATCTCAGGACAAGAGATTAGAGAGTGTGATGTGGATGATGGTGCTTAGGATCACTCGGTTTCCATTGTATATTTATCATCTTTAATAAAGTGAGTGGCCATATTTATTCACTTTATATTTTATTTATTACATATTAAGCAACATGCAAATGAAATCCCAGCAAAGTAAACATCAGTTGCCTTTATGCAACGTTGGAACTGGAATGAAGTCTTTCAATTTAAATTAATACAAATTTCTCCTCCTTTTCGGGACGTGAGAGAAACGTATTTCAGTTTAGCGATGACGTAATTTTATAATGGGAAACATTTATTGAAGAATAAATGTTTTTCTAATTGTGGTCTCTATAGCAACACAAAAGATTGGTTTGTGTTATCTTGGATCACTTGCACAGCTCGTGTATAATGCTAGAATTGATTTTTTTTTTTTTTCATTGTTCTGAACGAGAGATAGTCTAAAGTAAAATATTCTTACAGGGCTGCACACAGTGGAGGAAAACGGAATGT
Organism: Stegophilus panzeri; assembly: GCA_024331685.1. Taxonomy (NCBI): domain Eukaryota; kingdom Metazoa; phylum Chordata; class Actinopteri; order Siluriformes; family Trichomycteridae; genus Stegophilus; species Stegophilus panzeri. The sequence goes on along the minus strand of JANDJT010000217.1, from coordinate 25,704,562 downwards.
AGGATGATGCGATAATGCTATGTGATGTGCTAAATCAGAAATTAACCTGCGCCATTAAAATGACTAAATACTAATGGTGAAAATGGTTAATGGCAAACATGAGACCAGTTCTGATTAGGTCTTGTTTATTTATTTGTTTTACAGTTTCTTTCTCTCTCTCTCTTTTTTTTTTTTTTTTACCAATTGTATCATCTTATTGATTCTGTGGTTATCACACTACCCATAATCGATATACAGTATTCAAAATTAGGCCAAAATCCAAACGGTTTCCATCTTACTACATGTGCTCGCTACACAGTGTACAACATAATGCCTTTTTTAGACCAAATAAAGTGCGTTAGGTGCCTGATTTACACACAGCATAAAGGTAGTGAGGTAGTAATGATAATGAGTCTTTATTAATCACGTATACATTACAGCACAGTGAAATTCTTTTCTTCGCATACCCCAGCATGTCAGGAAGCTGGGGTCAGAGCACAGAGACAGGTATGATACAGCGCCCCCTGGAGCAGAGGGGGTTAAGGGCCTTGCTCAAGGGCCCAACAGTGGCAGCTTGGCAGTGCTGTGGCTTGAACCCTCGACCTTCTGATCAGTAATCCAGAGCCTTAACCGCCAAGCCTCCACTGCCCAGTAATTTTAGTTTTTCTTCTAACTGCATTCTATAAATTCGTGACTTTTATTTCGACATGACAGGTGATTAAGGAAGTTGGTACTGTGCAGCAAGAGATCGTCTTTTTCTTACCCATTTTAGCCGGTAGCTAAAACTCCCAAACACACCATGCAGTAGAAAGCTAACCAAAGAACACTAGCATGTTGGCTAAACTGCAAGCGCTTTATGAAGGAGAAACGTCAGTTCTGAGTGAGATTACCAGCTGTCCATGGTACTCAGTATATCTTTGAGAGTGATTATTGCATGCTTAAAGACAGTTGAAAGGCCAGCTGAATGGGAACCAAATCTTCCACGTCCATGCTTGCCTTAACGCTCTTGTTTAATGGCAGATACTGAGCTCTGCTTCACGTCCTATACGTACTGAATGACATCGTGTATGTACAGACTTTAATAATTTGATTGAACTTATTTTGAAGAAACTGATGATGTGTCATTATGTATATTACTCACTGTGATAACGATACAAAAAAAAAAAAAAAAAATTGAAATAAAAACATCGTTCAGCCCTCGAGTCATAGATCATGTGTAGAGTTTCATAACTTCCTTGCGAGGTCTCCAAGTTGAAATATGGAGCTGCATAGCTCCATCCTACACACAAATGTAAATGAGTTGCTGGTTTCCAGAAAATCTCTTATTTCCATCCGTCTTGCCTTCTCCACGCTTCACACTTCTGTGCATGTTGTCCAAGGAGCTTTTTAGAAAATGCTAAATGAGTTTACTGAGATTGCTGCCACCGCTTCTGACCCCAGAGGCCATTTGCCCTCGCCTCTGGGCAACTGGAGAGCAAGTGACAATTTTAGGGCTTGATTGCAAGTAACACTGTTTTGGTTGATTCATATCTGGCAGCACGGTGCCAATTAATGGCTTCTCATGTGTTTCAGCAGACCCGAGTCTTGCTGCGTGCGAGCCCAGCAAGCTTTCTCCAGGGCTGGTAAACTGAGCTGGAAATGCTTTGCATAATTATTAGGCTTCATGTAGAAGTGACAATTTTCGAAGTGTAAACTCGTGAAGAGCAAATACTTTGGGAAATATCCTCATGTTTGTCGAGATGGCGACAATATACGCCTAGTTATTGCAGACATCACCCTGTTGTACTTGAATAAGATAAACAAGGGTATTTTGAAATCTAAGTGCTTTGTAGAGGCACATAAACATATAGGGTTCTGTTTTCATGATTCAAAAACAAGGCTTAAGACTGGCGCATTGTAGATTTGTTTGTACAACTTCACGTTCATGCAATTATCCAATCATCCGATCAGCAGCGCAATGCATAAAACCATTAAGCTACAGGTCAAGAGCTTCAGTTAATGTTTACATCAAAAATGTGACTATTGGTGCCAATTGGGCTAGTTTCTGTTGATCTCCTAGGAATTTCACACAAACACTCTCTAGAGTCTACACCAACCCTGTTCCTGGAGATCTACTGTACCTTCCTGTAGACTTTAGCGCCAACCATAATCGTTCCCACATGACCATCTAATCGTTGCCTTAAGATCCTCTTGATCAACTAAAACAGGTGTGTTCGATTTTGGTTGGATGTGAAACCTGCAGGAAGGTAGATCTCCAGGAACAGGGCTGGCGACCACTGGTCTACACTTTATGGTAAATTTAAAAATGTTCATTGAGCCGCAATCTGCTGTACTGGTTCGAGCTGACAGGAAGGCTATGGCATCTCAAATAACCACTCTTTACAACCATGATGAGAAGATCTCAGAAAGCACAACACGTCCTAATAATAATTGTGTCGTGATTTAACAAAGAAAACTGATATAGCATTTATGAAAGGAGTCTCCAGTGTCAGCACTTTGTAACTTTTGGTACATTTTTTTGTCTCAGGAAGTTCTTCAGGACAGAGGGGTTTACGGTTTCCTCTGCATTTTGTCTAATTAACATCAAAAGAGAGAAATAAAAAGAGGCTGGTGATGGAAAGGATGTTTATGTGTATTACAACGTAATTGATAACAGGAATGTAACTATAAACAGATAAAAATAGGCATTTAAGAATACGCTTGGGATAGAACGCAAGGTTTCGTGGTGGTAATGGACGAAGAACAACCCAAAAAAAATCTTATATATCGGCCTACAGAGTTCAGTGAAAGCCCAAACCTTTAGACAGGGATGCACAGATTTTAGCTGCACTTCTCCATATCCAATCTTCCTGCAGTGAATTTGTAAGATCACACAAGTGCTTTGACCATATGTGAATCTTTCAAAATATCCACACAGCCAGGCAAATGGGATTTTTTTTTTTCTTCATGTTTGACCAGATCAAATCAATGTGAGTGTTTTATGAACAGCTTCAGTAATCCCCCCAAAAAACTCTCCTGAACAAGGCTCTTGACACTACACTACACATGGCTTCTCTCATTTCTCTGATTTGAATCCACCTTCACAAAAGATAGCCAGAAAAACCATCACTATCCTCTCATCTCTACATGTGGGGTAGTTGAAAGAGCTTCCATTACTTCTAATTTAAGTTAGGTTTTTGTGTTGACTTTGCCTTGGCTTAGTGGTTCGCATGTTTGCCTTGCGCCTCCAGGGTTGTGTGTTTGAATCCCACCTCTGCATTGTGTGTGTGGAGCTTTCATTTTCTCCCCGTGTTTTGAAGATTTCGTCAGGGTACTCTGGTTTCCTCTGCAGCCCAACGATATAGAGTCCAAAAATGTAGAGATGAATGCATGGTGATGTTTTTTCTGGCTATCTTTTTGATTGGCATTTCCAAATTGTCTGTAGTGTGTGTGATTGTGCCCTGGGATGGGTTGGCACCCTGTCCAGGGTGCTCCCCGCCTTGTCCCCTGAGTTCCCTGGGATAGGCTTCAGGCTCCCAATGACTGGATGGATGACTACATGTACCAGGGTGAGTCAAAACCCTGTCTGCGGCATAAATTAGAACCGAGTACATTTTTTTCTTTAGAGGAACCCGAACACTTGCATCGAACGAAATGGAGATTATGTATGGTACAATTTTGTGACACCTTTTGCAATAAACAACGGAAAAAAAGGTTTGACGCTAGAATATATATATTTTTTAATGATACTTTAGTTAACTTCTACAAAGATAAAAATATTTAACACTGAAAATGAGGGAAAATGTCTTCCAAAGAAGTTTATGTGCTGAATTCATTCAGTCAAACAAAGGGACCCTTTTGTATATTAAGATCACAATTTCTCTTTACTTCCATCTGTATGCCATCTCCGCTCACTCAGAGTGTGGTCATTTTCACTCCCTTCTACTCGGACATAAATCTTTCTCTCTCTCCCTCCCCTTGTCTCTCCCCTCATTTTAAACACCCTACATAACTTCACATTGTCACATTTCAAACTCAATACACAGGAAGTGAATGGAGTGACCAGCCTCAGCAAATCCCAAACCTATTTCAATACATAGGAGTGGAATTGAATGGTTAGGGAGGATATTATTGAGCGGTTGAGACTGTGCGAGGATGAAATCCAATTCAGCCCACACACATTTGTAATTCTGTCTTTGTGGGGTATTTCCATTGACTTAGGTGTAGATAATTAGCGCAATATATGCACCTTAGCCTAAACATTTTGTAAACGGTTTTCCAAATGGGGATCAGCCAAATGCCCCCACAAGGTTAAAAATGTCTCATATTTCTATCATTATAGGGAACTTTGGTCCCCACAATGTGATAAAACATGTCAAAGACATACACACACACACACACACACACACTCAACGGGCCTCATTTATCAAGCTGGATACAAACGGATTTACGCGTAATTTGTTTACGTTATATCTGACATTTTTACATTGTGGTATTTTATACTTTAGAAGTACCTTACAAAGATAATAATACCAACACTGGGTCTCATTCATTAATCCTAAAGTAAAGTTGTGTGTCGTAAATCGACTGTGGCGTGCACATGCCCGGTAATTACGGGCAGTGCTGAGTAAGTTACTTTAAAAAAGTAATTCATTACTAATTACTAATTACTTCATCAACATTGTATTTACATTACTGAGGGATTACTCTGTCTGAGAATATTAGGAAACAACCAATAACATTACAGGGGCGGAGACAGGACAGAAACCAAAACAAACACACGTGTCAAAAGTAAACACAGTCAGTGAAAACCCGGAAGCGCGTGGTGTCACGCTTCGGACAGGGGAAATCCGTGATAACTCATTACTAATTACTTCTTAAAATCCCTGTCAACCTTGACCACATAGCTAATAGAAATGAATGAAACTCTTCTTTTAATTCTTTAATTTTTTTCAAACACGGAATAGTTTAGCTTTTTTAATATAAACCTGGAATTTGTAGCCACACTATCATTAGAGCTGCTGTTATAGAAAATTAATCAACACCTTCAGACCTATCAGATTACAGAATTCAGGAGTGCTGTAGTGTAAATTCCTATAATTATTGGGACATTGCTATTCAGGCAGGGCTGAAATAAAGAGAGAGAGAGAGAGAGAGAGAGAGAGAGAGAGAGACTCCATGGTCTGTAGGTTGGGTATTCTGTTGTTATGTTATTATGGATGTTGTTAAGGTAGCAATTTAAACCCGAGGAGACAGCACTGGGTTTTAAAAACTCAGAAGTTTAATTAAACACATAGGGCATCCTGTCCTATTACTGTCAGAAAGACAGAGCTTAGAATCAGAGACCTGCTGACACTGCGAGCCCTCTCTCTCTCTTTCTCTCTTTCTCTGATCCACCATTGCTCATGTGTTGTGTAATTTATACACATACTGAACATAAGAAGAGGGTGAGAGGTATGTTCATGTAATGAGTTGCATGAACAGTTGAGGTTAAAGTTAAGGTGAGGAACGAGCTGAGCATTATCTTATTATGAATTAATTTCTAATTTTAATACACCCGTTACCAATTATTCTGTTCGTGAGACAGTTTTTGTATCGAATTGGACTTTTGTGGCCTCTGTGACTGTCAGTCCAACTGTAGAAGGTGTTGTCTTTGTGGATGTTAGTACCAGTGAAGAACTCATGGCCTCTATAGGTGTCAATCCTATACTGAAGGGGGTGTGGCCTTTGTGACTGTCAGTCATAATGAAGGAGGTGTGGCCTTTGTGGGTTTGTTTGTCCTAATGAATGAGGTGTGGCCTCTGGGGCTGTCACTGAAGGAGACGTGGCCTCTATGGGTGTCAGTCATTGTGAAGAAGGTGTGGAGTCTGTGGCTGTCAATGAAGGAGGCGTGGCCTCTATGCCTTTAAATAAAATTTTATTGCCACTGTCTTCTTTTACTGACGTTTTACTGACTCTTTACTGACATTCGGTTAAGTAGTGACAAACCGCTCCAAGTGGATATTTATTCGGGGCTAAAGAAAAAATCTTCGGGGCTACAGCCCCAAAGGCCCAGGCCAGGTTACGCCCCTGGCAGCCGCGCAAGACGTGATTCATTTAAAAAAAATGCATTTTACTTAATATTGTTTTCTTAAAAATTAATTTGTAATGCAAGTAACGTAATTTTATTGACATAAGTAACTGTAATCAAATTATATAAATTTAGAATATAATGCTTTACATTACTGTGTTATCAGAAAAAGTCATTAGAATACAGGAACGCACTACTTTGTAACTTTGTTATACCCAAATCTGGTGTGTAGTACGAATACAATTCCAGACATACTACATCCACCATGTTGGTATTGTCATGTGACCTTCGACGCCATCATAAACACAAAAATCTTAAAGGGACAACCAGATTAAAGCAACCGCGCTAACAGCACAATGCACATCAGGAAAACTAGCTGAATTAGCTGTTTAAAGTGGGCGGTGTTAAAAGGCTGAGGTAAATTCGTTGCCGTTAGCTTGGCCGGCTAAGGCATGGTGGAGATCACAGAAAAGGTTCCAAACTCCGTGACAACTGTTTTCACAACTTTTTTGTTGGGTCCCACAGGATATTACTTCTGATGCACTATGGATACACCTGAAAATGAATACATTACTCAGGTGAACAGATGAACAATGTTCTAAACAGATTAAAATATGGAATCCCAAGAGGCGCAACAAAACTGTCACTCAAGCAGAAGTTTTATGAGTGAGCAGTCAGATATAAAGATCATGGGATAAACAAAGGCCATGTTCATTAATATAAACAAACAGTGTTCATTCTTTCATCTTTAGGAACTGCCTGTTCCTAGAGTGATGTAGCTGAGGTTGAGGAACTCTGAGTTAAATTAATTACAGGTAAAGGATTTATCTTACCAGTATATCTACTACAGTGCTGTGAAAAAGTATTTCTTCTGTTTTTGTGTATATCTCATACTAAATAGTTAATGTTCTTCTGGGTTAGCCACTCTTCCATGAATGCCATTTTTACCCAGTGTCTTTCTGATAGTGGAGTTATGAACACTGAACTTTATTGATATAAGAGAGGCCTGTAGATCCTTTGATGTTGTTCTTGGCTGTTTTCTGACTTCATGGATGAGTCATCGCTGTGCTCTTGGAGGAATTTTGGAAGGCCGGCCACTTCTGGGAGGGTTCACTACTGTGCTTAGTTTTCCATTTGGAGATAAAGGCTCTCACTGTGGTTCTTTGGAGTCCCAGAGCCTTTGAAATAGCTTTGTAACCCTTCACAGACTGATGTATTTCAATCACTTTCTTCCTCATCATTTCTGGAATTTCTTTCAATTTTAGCATAGTGTGTCACTGTGTAAGACCTGTTGAAAAAGTTCTATTTAAGTGTTCATGTGATTGAACAGGGTTTGCAGTAATCAGACCTGGTTGTGTCTAGTCCAGCTGAACCCCATTATGAATGCAGTTTTGTAGATTTGGGGAATTAGTAACTACGGGGGCAAATACATTTTCACACAGGCCGAGTTGTTATTGGATAACATTTTTGCTTCAATAAATAACATTATCATTTTACAACTGTATTTTGTCTTTACTCGGGTTGCCTTTGTTTTATCGTAGATTTTGTTTTAATTTCTGAAACGGAAAATTTACTATGAGATATAGACAAAAGAATAAATCAGAATGCCGACAAATACTTTTTCACAGCACTGTACATCATAAATGAATTTACAAAATTTCACTACTGCCTTGTGTGGTTCTTAGGGGAGTTTGCCACTCAGACAGCAAAACCCTGAGCAGAAATAAACCATGTTATTTTAGGCACAAACATAGCTGTGAGAATGATTTCTCAAAGGAGACATTGACATTGAAGTCGGCTTCTCAGTCTTTAATGCTACGACAAGCTCAGACTGTGATAGACATAATCCAATGAAAATTAAGAAATTCAATGTTTTCAGATGTTCTCAGCAAGACAGAGCATGGATTGAGTTCATCTCAGCAACTGAAAATGAGTATGTGTTTAGAAACTATCAGCGCATGTGATTTATGCTCTTTAATGAGAGGACGATATGAACAAAACAGCTTTATGTAATAGCAGCTGTCTTCATTTGCATTCAGGTGCTTAGATCAACTGCTACATCAACAAGAGTAATTGTTCATTTAAATAGCACTAATGAATGCTTCTCTTAGGCAATCTGCAAGTAATATTTCACTTAAGCGTAGTGTAGTCTTCGACACATATGTTTTAATCATTTATATAATCCCACTATCGGGTTCCTCTCAAGGTTTCTTCCTCATGTCGTCTCAGGGAGATTTTCAGAACTGTATAGAGTGGAACATGTGACCATGTGAAGGGTTTCTTCTCATACGTCATATATGAATATTTGTGATGAATCCATGACATTGTCTTGACAAAATCATCTCGATAACATCTTGGGGTGGTGGACTTGTCCCCATTATTCCTCCCGAGCTGTAAGGGAGCACTCAGTAACGGGCTAATTTATTAAATTAGCATTTAATATGACTGCTATGCAGAAAGTGGAAATTGCTGCATTCGCTTCTGTCGCAACTCATTTGTGTGTGCATATTTAATTGCACCCATCAAATTGACTAATTAATGCCTGTACTTGGTAATGATACTGAGACAACAAAGTGCTACACATATGTTCTTGGGAGAAATATTATAACTGCAGTATGCACAGTATTATTAGCCACGATCTTTCATCCTGTCATGTGCTTCAGATGAGCTTCTTGCACTGGAGTGGATTTGTCTTCTTTGATGCCGGAAACCAGAGCTCAGTTATAATTTCTGCCTTTATATGGACTAATTGGTGCTTGTGTTTGTGATGTGAAAAGCCACAATACAGGAAATGAAGAAATGACTTGTCTATATTGTGCTGATTGTGCTGTCTGACTCGTACTGGAAAACCCCACTGATGATCTGTGTGTATTTGTCGTTCTTCAATCTTTCATCAAAAGCTCCATCGCTTTTGACTGTAATTGAAGCCGGGTTGTAATTTTTGTAGGATTATACAACATGTAGTTAGCATTCGATAATAACGGACTGGCAAGTTTTGGTCAGTAAGTAAAAATAAGCAAATGATAAATAACTAACTAACTAATTAACAAGCAAGCATACAAGTAAATAGAAACATTTTAAGCCATTTATACCTATTTTGTTGGATTTCATAAGAATATAGTCAATTTACGACAACTAAACCCGCACATATTCCATGTGTATTAGTGTCCTATTATATACAAACGGTATTAAATAAATAGGCGTGGCCACTGTGCATTTCAGCTCCCAGTAAAGGAGGCATGGCCTCTGTAGCTTTTAATCCTATTGAAAGAGATATTGCCTTTGTGCCTGTAAATACAAGTGAAGGAGGCGTGGCCACTTCGGCTGTCAATCCCAGTGAAAGAGATGTGGCCTCTGCCTTTCAATACAAGTGAAGGAGGCCTGGCCGCTTTGGCTGTCAATCCCAGTGAAAGAGGTGTGGCTTCTGTTCCTGTAAATACAAGTGAAGGAGGCGTGGCCGCTTCAGCTGTTAATCCTATTGAAAGAGGTGTGGCTTCTGTGCCTGTAAATACAAGTGAAGGAGGCATGGCTGCGTCGGCTGTCAATCCCAGTGAAAGAGGTGTGGCTTCTGTGCCTGTAAATACAAGTGAAGGAGGCATGGCTGCATCGGCTGTCAATCCCAGTGAAAGAGGTGTGGCTTCTGTGCCTGTAAATACAAGTGAAGGAGGCATGGCCGCTACGGCTGTCAGTCATAGTGAAGGAGGCATGGCCTCTGTGGTTGTCAGTCCAAGTATAGAAAGTGTACTCAGTCATACTGTAGAAGGTGTTGTCTTTGTGGATGTTAGTACTGGTGAAGAACTCATGGCCTCTTAAATGCCAGTCCTATACTGAAGAACATGTGGCCTCTGTGACTAATGAAGGAGGCGTGGCCTATATGGGTGTGTCAGTCTTAGTGAAGGAGGCATGACCTCTGTGGCTATCAGTGAAGGAGGCGTGGCCTCTAAACCTTAAAATTATTGTAACTCGTGGATGTTATGTACAAGTATTGCATACAATGTACATTTTTTCCTGTTATTTATTCCTACACCTAAATTCTTTGTAATCGTGGCTAATAAATGATTCAGATTTTCTGTGGCTGTCAGTCCTACTGAATGATGCCTGTTTTCAACTTGATAAAACATAATGCAGTGCGATGTGACTCAGTCTTTAGCTAATGGATTTTTTATTTTTTTTTTAATTAACTGTATTAAACTAACACACTGGCTCGTTTTCTCTAGAAACATGGTTTAAATATGGATCAAAGGAAGCGATATTCACTATTAATATACATAGCGCCGTCTCTTGCTTGAGCTCTGTGTTACACGAAATTGCAAATTCCTATAAATTCTTAATCACATAATTGCAAATTTAAAATAAGAATTAATAAGAAGCTAACATGAATGGTTAATATGAGAGTGAGGCTCAGGGTTAGCACTTATATGTTCATGATGTTATTTGTATGAAATCCAATGAAATCACACTTCCTCAGTAGTGTCACCTTTGCTATGAATGATGCTTTTTGGGGTTTTTTTTGTTGTTGTTTTTTTAAACTTTTGTTTTTTTGTGTGTGTGCAGCTTGTTTTTAATTGTTTCCTCAGTTTTAGCTGTTAAATGGAATCTTGGACCTGCTCATCATGTCTGGTCATTTCACGCTTACAGGAGCAGAACTAATTCAGTTAGACCTTCCTGCCCAGCATTACTTTCGTTACACTAAAGAGAGAGAGAGAGAGAGAGAGAGAGAGAGAGAGAGAGAGAGAGAGAGAAAGACTACACAAAATACCACACACAGAAACATGACCCATGTAAGACGTGTATGATGCATCACTGTCTTCATCTCCAGACACGACGTGAGGTACATAAAAGACGGAGTGTGTGTTTTTGTTTCTAGGGTCTGTGTTGATTGCTAATTAACTGTGGGTTCATTATTTCTGATTATAAAGAAACATTTCCACAGCAGCTCAGTCACAGACGAGGGCTGCGTCATGCCTAGACAACTCAACAGCAACTAATTGAGCTACTGCTTGATTGCTAAATGACTTTAGTTGCATATACACACACACACACAGAGCTCATTCGTGGCTACACAAAACACGCTAATTACAAGCAAATTGCATTTTTAACGACAGAACAAGATGTAATGTGTTAAAAATCTACAACAATCATTACGTCCCAAATGTAGTAGGTGTAGTGCTTAAAGTTTGTTTATTTAGACTTGTGCTTGGAGGTACAAGGCTAATGTTACTAACACATAAGGCTAACCGTTAGCTAATATCACAGACACTCATCTCAAACGGTATTTCTAGGGTCAGTAACATGGCATGTATATGAAAAATTAAGGAAACAAACCAAATCTGATCTTGTATTGTCATTGTTTTAGCATTTTTATAGTTGATTCTTGTGTGGAATGACACCAAATCAGTGTACTTTATGTGTTGCAACAAATACGATTCTCTCTTTAGGTCAGCTGTTAGATATTTAACATCCTTTTTGTCCATTTTAAAGATATCTGCGTATGTTTGAGATCGTTTAAGATGAATATGTGATGATTTCTATGTACAGTTTGCACTGCCTAGAGGCTAGGAATTTCCTTACTTGTTAGCAATATTAGCCTCATCGTTGGTGTGAATAAACATGTTTTGGGAGCTCGACTTCATCTGGCATGTACATTTAAATTTTTTTGGCTTTGAGGACAGACTCACATGGAGATTCTTATTTCTCAGACGTGTATGAGCTGAGCCTCGCTGAGGAGCAGAAGCTGATCGTCACCACAGTCACTGTGGGTCAGAGCGTCGTGCTGACGTGCACCATCACGGGCGAGAGACGACCACCAATCATCTGGAGACGCAATAACCACACGCTCAACACGCTACAGCTGGAGGATATCAGTGTGAGTGACATTCCACCTCCAACACACAGACGCACACACACACTTTTTTCAATTTTATCCCAGAACACACTGGGAATAAAACGATTATTTCGTGGTGTGCTGTTATAGGAACATAATCAAGGATGGGGTGGTGCAATGAAGCATAGTTGCTATTACACGACTGAAGCTCATTATTTTCCTATAACAGCATGTCTAAAAGTGGTTGTTCCCCTTACACCAGAGCAATTTGCCAATGATTACAATGTTTTATTTATAAAGAACGACACATCATACTTTTTTATCCATTTATAGTTACATTTAATGTCGTGGAACGTCCACAAATCAAGTTCCTATCATCACTTACATTATACAGGGTGTTCCAAAAATCTCCATACAGTGAGGAAATTAAAATTTTTTAGCAAAATGTCTTCCAAAATTTTTCATACTTAGTTTATATGATTAAGAATGCCTTTAAGAACGCCTTTGAAAAAAGAACGACGTACTGAAATCATTCTCATGGCTGGATCGGGACGCTGGCGCGAGGTTGCGATGGAGTTTAACAGGAAACTTTAACATGGCAAGCACATCATCGCACACGACACTGTCGCCAAACTTATTAACAAATTCAAAAAGACTGGACGTGTTGTGGACCGACCGAGAAGAAGTGGACGCCCACGAACATCCGCTGACAAAGGCACAACCGACGTGGTGCTGGCAAACATAGTCCATTACTGTTTGGAGACTTTTGGAACACATTGTAGTAGGTATGAACAGTTTTTCCCTTACCAGCATCTCTTATTTCTCTCTGTTAAAATTATAAACACAAAAAAAACCCACCCTTCATGTCGGCAAACTCTGGACAGTGGAGACTCCTTCCATAAATTTTACATAAACGTGTTCTACCATATCAGCAATTCTACACTTTTTCCTTGTTAAATAACATTTTTAATTTTTTTTTTTTTTTTTTTAATCAGATTGTGTGGTGTTTCTATTGTATAAGACCAATAATGTATTAGAACAAGCACATTAATATAAACCTACGATTAGCTTTGCAGCCAGAACGAATGTCAGAACTGCTTTAAGGTCCTGTTTACACTAGTGCGTTTGGGTTTTAAAACGGTGTTTTTAAAATAAAAACGATCCTCGTCCACAGTGGCGTTTCCGCTGTGTTTCAGAAACGAGTTCCGTCCACACGACACGACCGAAAACGCATGTCACATGACCGTTCATGCACACTGGGCATGCGCATACGAGTGTAAACAGGAAGTCGGTTGCTAGTCCAAACCGACATTCCATGTAGGACTTATGCCACTCGAAACGAGATTTGTTGACGATCGCTCTAATCATAGCTTGGATCTTGCGCATGTATGCAGCTGCAGTGTTATAAAATACAGGACTGAACTGCACAATGGTGGCTAAGGATGACGACAAAGCCAGCAAAGCTTGCGGTTCAGTCTCCGTGTTGTTTATACGATCGAGGTAGCGTAACGGTCATACGGTAGGGGCTTGACGAATCAGGGAAGGATACGCGATGATCCAGAAGACCCAATCAGGGAGCGAATGTGGGCGGAGCCACGCCTTATTTTCAAAAGTCTTCGTTTTGGTCCGTTTACACTGAAACACGAGCCCGGAGTTTTCAAACTAAAACGGGGTCTTCGGCGTTTCCGAAAGTCTCCGGAGTAGCGTAGACGACAGGCGTAACCGTAGCAATGTTCTGTTTACTAGTGTAAACAGTGCCTAATAGAAAACTAATGAACACCTTCTGACCGATCAGAATCAAGTATTCAACACTGCTGTGCTGGAAGCTTGTGATAAAACATTTCAAACTGTAATAAATTAATAAATGTATTCCAGATAAACTAAAGGTCAGTGCTTTAAGCGGAAAGCCAAAGAGAAAGGATTATAAACTATGCAGTAAATCAGCATTTCACAATGCCTCAGGCTCAACACATGCACAAACAGCAGCCAAAATGCACATAATGCCTGTGGGATGTGGACGTACAGTGAGTCAGAGATGTTCACAAATCACTTTATGCAAGTCGGAGTCATGTCTCAGGTCTTGAAGCTGCAATCCTACATTTTGATGCCAATATTATCACATATAGCACCTCGGTTATATCCATCATGCTGTAAGTGAATGTTAAACTAAAGGAAACTTTCTAGATGTTGAAAAACTCCATCTTCTAGCAGTCTCTGTCTCGTTACCTGAGGTAAAAGTGACTCGCAGTGTTTAAGCACAAGCCTTATTGTCGTCTCTGTTCATAAGCATTTGTTATCCGTGGAGAAATTAGCTCAGATTCATTTAGTCAGTCCTTTTCTGTTCTGTTGACTAGATTTCGTTTTATCGTCTTATCCGTTATCATCTGTACAGAGTGTGTAAGGGCTCTTCTCTGTTCATTCTGATGATATAATGATGCAGAAGCATTGCAGACAGCCGCTGTCTGATTACAAGCTGAACCTGTTAGGCTAATATATCCATTTTTCTTCAGGATGTAGCGCTCCAACAACTTGATCAAATCATGACATTCATTTTAGATGTTTTTTTTGTTGTTGTTGTTGTTGTTGTTTTTTACTGGCGCCTAACACAACCTGAAAGTCAGAAAGTAGTCAAAATAAAAACATTTCCCGGGTGTTTTGGGAAAGCATTCTCAGCTAGCAGGAGTTTAGACAGCTTTAGGTAGACTTTAGGCTTTTGTTGTCGAAGCTATACTGTAAACATGGTCTTTGTGGGAAAACAGCCAAGGAAAGGTCAGACTGTAGTCAAAATAAAAACATTAATTTCCACGTTGTTTTGGTAAATCCTACTTAGCTAGCAATATTTTATATATCGTTAGGTAGACATTAGACGTTTATTAAACTGGCTCCTTACACAACATGATCTTAGTGGACATACAGCCAAGGCGAGGTTAGAAAGTAGCCAAAATAAAAAAAAATTTCCATTGTTTTGATCAATCGCACGATTTTTGACATCTTCAGTAGGCTTTTAGGCATTCGTTATAGCAGCTACTGTATTAACAGCTGTATTAACCCTCATTGTTTTCTCTCTTGAAGTAAATCTGACCCAAAAAACATTTTGGTAAATATATTTATGTTGTTTTTTTTGTTTGTTTGTTTGTTTGTTTTCATGTATATGTCTATCAGACAAACAAATTTTTGGTGAAAATGTTTATTACTCGTCATTTTTTGAATCTGCTGTTGACACGTGGCCATTGACACATCCAAAGGGAATTCCTAGACAACCTCTACCACTACGCAATTTGAATAAGATCGATATTTAATCAATAATTTCAGCTCTTCAGGCTTAAAATATGTGCATTTCAAAACATATCATTAGACTTACTCATGAAATACGCCTAGTATTTCTCATAGTCATTGCTGCACGTGATCATATAGCAATATGGATATTTTCAAACATGAAAAACATTTAGGCTGTAAGTCTAATCATATGTCCTGAAAAACTCGCTTTTTACCTATCAAGTGGGTTATGTTTAATATGTTAATCAGATCCCAGATTTTACACTGTTATTCTTTAATTTCGCAGATCATCATGGGGAGTTTGGGGTTTTTTGTTTATTTTTTCAATTGTGCTATCAGTCATGTTATTTCCACATTATTAGGCTGCTAGTTTTGTGCTACTTTTGCTACTTTTCCCTTCTAACACTTCTGCCTAGGATAGCCGTAGGAGCTACATCACTCATCATGGCTCTGACTCAGAAGTAACACTTTATTATGAGCCAAGCAGGAAGTGCTTAAGGAGAGTAGAGTAGCTTTGAGCTCTGGCAGCCTTTCACTCGGTATGAGTTAGTCTGCCAAAGCAATCACAAGAACTGAGGAGGGTGCTTAGAGCAACAACAAAAAAAAGGGATAAGAAAAGTAAATAAGTAATGCTTGCTTGGAGCTATAAGGAACTGCACTGAGGACTGAAAGGCCCATCCGTCCACAAATCCACAGCACAGGGAATCGTTACGTGCTGTTTCTTTGCATTTCTGGCTGATATGTGCTCTGTGTGTGTGTGTGTGTGTGTGTGTGTGTGTGCGTGTGTGTGTGTTCCTGGCTCACCTGTGCATCGGGTCTGTCGGTGAGTCAACAATGCAATCAGAGTTAGCGCTAGATGTATGCTTGTGTAGCTAAATCAACATTAACTGCTGAGGAGTGTTTGAGAAGCTCCTGTAGGATGAGATGATTTCACACTGAACTTTTTAAGGCTAAAATGCATTGAAGTTAATTTGCATATCTGTGTCATGACAGAAGAAGGGGTTTATGGGTAACTATAGCATACAGAGGCGCAAAGATGTGCTACTGGGGTGTGCTACTATAGGAAAAGAATCAACAACAGGGTAGTTTGATGTGGCTCAGTTGATTAGTTTAAAAAAATTAAATAAAAAAAACACACCCCCAAGTGTTTTATTCCTCTTATGTCACAGCAATTTGCAAACACACTTTTTTTCTTTCTTTTTTTTTTAAAATTAATTAAAGAACAAAACATTATTATTTTTTATCTATTTATAGCTACATCGAATGGTGTGGAACGTTCATGAAACAAGTTATTTTGGTAACACTTTACAATAACAGTACATGAATAATCATGCACTGATACCTGAATTAATACTTACTTTAATATGAACTAATGATGAGTTAAGACACATACTAATCATGGACTAATGAAGCGCTAACCTCAACGACGACATGAGTCTTGTGAATTAATGTACGTGTTTCTTAGTTAATGCATTAATTAACACACACGAGTCCTTTCAATTGTTTATGTAATTTTCCATATGAATCTGCGCACACAAACGGGTTAAGATGAAATTATCGGCCTTTATTATTAGTGCGTCTTTCTACGTTTGATAAGGAGGATCGATGTAAATGATGAAAGTAATCCAACACCATCCGATCACGTTTGTGTACGCAGCTGCATATTCGATTCAATTCAATTTTATTTGTATAGCGCTTTTAACAATGGATATTGTCTCAAAGCAGTTTACAGAAACATATAAACACGGGATACGGATTTTAAGCGCGTGGATTTATCCCTATTGAGCGAGCCGGTGGTGACG
>JANDJT010000217.1:25627288-25639541 GCA_024331685.1 Stegophilus panzeri | reverse complement strand
CTCATCAGGCATTATAGGAGAAGACTCAGAGCTGTTATCTTGGGAAAGGGAGGTAGCACAAAGTATTGACTAAAAGGTTGCCAATAATTGTTCTACACCTATATTTAACAGATAAACCTTTTGGTTAAACCTGTGTTTTGTTTGCAATTGTTTGATATCCGTGAGAACAGAGTAGTTTTATGATTTTTTTTTTTTTAAACAAAAGATCAAATGTTTAAACAGTAAAGAAAAACTTTCACATCCTTCTTTCCTCATATTTACCAAGAGTGCCAATATTAGTGGAGGGCACTGTAAATTATCTATTAAATCTTCTCTAATTGGGTAAATAATTTCTTCAACCACTGTAATCTCATCACTGTAAATCATGTGTTAAAAGATTTCCCTGAAAATTAAAGCATAACTAATTATACTAACTAATTATAATTAAAATGTTAACGCTACATACTGTATCTTTAGAGTGAAACAAATATGAGCTGGAGGCATTACATGCTGTGTTTATTTAGGTTTTTTTAAGCACTAGCAAATCCATTATAACAGTCTAGGCAGGGTAAGATTAGAACTAGAAAATGCAATGAACCTGGGTAAGGAAAACATAGTTAAGACTTTGAAAAAAGACAAGGACACACTACATTACATTGACTATAATAGAGACTATAATAAATGCTGCCTAAATCCAATAAGAGCTTGCGGAAATAGGACATCCATCTATAATTGTGTATTAATCCTCCACTGTCATACATTTTTGTTTCACATAATCCTGTGCAACAGCTCTGATGCAGCAGCCACAACTTTTCCTATGGAGGTCATTTTCAGGAGTTGGAAGGGCGTACATTAAGGACATCAGATGGCAGTGATTGGTTAAGGCGTGTTGCTCCAGGAACAAACAAACAAAAAAATAAGATGTTGATTTAGAAGAATGTCCTAATTGAAAGGGTTACAAATTAATGACTCTGTTATTTCCAACTTTTATTCATTCATCCTTATCTTACATAAATTCTGGAAACAATGGAGGTGTGAGGCAGCAATGCTACATGATAATAATAATACTAATAATAATAATAATAATAATAATAATAATAACAGGGGAGCATGGTGGCTAAGTGGTTAGCACATTTGCCTCGCACCTCCATTGGGGTTGGGGTTGGGGGTTCAAATGACACCTACGTCCTGTGTCATGGTGTTTACATGTTCTTCCTGTGCTTCAGGGTTTTCCTATGGATGCTCCAGTCTCCTCCCCCAGCCCAAAGACATGTATTGATTGGCATTTCCAAATTGTGCATAGTGTGTGAATGGTGTGCAATTGTGCCCTGTGATAGGTTGACACCCCTGCCCAGGGTGCCCCCCATCTTGTGCCCTGAGTTCCCTGGGATAGGCTCTAGGTTCCTCCATGACCCTGTGTAGAATAAGAGGTATGGAAAATAGATGGATGGAATAATAATAATAATAATAATAATAATAATAATAATAATAATAATAATAAAAAACAGAGGTTTACCAGTCAGGTCGGACTCCATTTTAAACATTTTTGGAAGCTAAGAGTTTTTTTCTACACTCTTAGGGGGGGAAATATATAAATTTGATTTGTCTGTGTGAGAGAACTTTCAGAGGAGGTTCCAGCTGCTGCTTATCCAAAGAACCCTTAAGGAACCTTTGCGTCTCCTCTTGTTTCAAGTAATAATTCATATGCCACTATTTGTTCTCACAGTAACTTCTGAGGACTACAAAATAGAGCTTTATATTCATCTGTAAGTGTGAGCAAGGACTTTCTGAGTGCTTGCACAGCTTTTATCACTTATAATGGTACAAAACACATAGTGCTATCAAGGCCTTAGTGCTATCAAGGCCTCTAATGAAGCCTCACATACAGACGCACATTTTCTTTCACAGTGTCGTGTTCATGCTCCCGCACAGGAGCCTGGTGCACGGTTTTGTATTTCCAATTAAATAAAGTTACAGACGGTTAAGACCTTGACTGTTATAATTCCATGAATACTTTGTGGAACAGGTTGTCCTCATGATTATTCCAGAAAACTTTCCTTCTTTGAACTTGCTCTTAACCAGAACTGCAAACCCAATCTCCAGTCAGCCTCTGGCTACTAGTCGGTCTACATCTGAGCTTTGCACCTTCAAAGTGCGATGACATTTAGCAGTGCTGTCCTCTTCCTGACTTTCCTTGCTTTATAATATGTCTCAAAGCTTTAGGTTAGCAGCATGTTAAATGAGGACAGTGTATAGGAACGTAGGTTTCTTCCAGTGAGGTTCACCCAGTGGCCTAGGCTGAACTAAATCCCACAGCATCACTCAGCGCTTGGAACTTTGAGAATGCATTTAAACTCTATTACATGGAGGTCATCAAAGTCAAACGAGAACGAATGAAAGAAAACAATTATCTGTGCTGTTTATGATTGTTTCAATGTATAGAAGATTGTCTAGTAGAAAATAGAAGGCAACTAATTGACCTAAATGCCTCCTCTGATTGATTCTGATGGTGTCCTGACCCCAGCTTGTAAATAATAGTTAATAATAATGATGGACAATGACAATTTTGTAAGTTATTACTTTCCAGATGTATAGGTAATTCATGACCAAGTTTACATGTAGGGATTCATAATATGCTCATGCTGAGCATCTTGACGCTCATAAATTTCATATTTATCAATCAATCCATAATCTTTTTGCAAATAGAAGAGGACTGGTTCATGTTTTAATATTATGTTCCTATGCAGAAATATTCATCATAAGCAGGTTTGAATTATGCTAATGCTGGGCTGTGTTTAGTGTTGAGTTACGAATGCGTAGTCAGCGTACAGAAATTGTGCACATTGGTATTCAGAGTTTTTTCCTGAAACACAGGCATGGCTCAGTTGCATGTGATTTTGACCTTGGACTTCAACCACTTAATTTTTCTTGTCAAATTAACTCTCAGTGCACAATAAAAAATAATTAACTGCAAATTAATAGATTGTGCTGGATCAAGTGCTATTTTATAAGCAGCCATATAAGGAGAGTGGAAGCCAATGAGACCATGATGGCTGTTTCTTCATATTTTGTGACATTTCTTATTCACATTTTACCATGATGCAGTGCAAAAAGGGATCATTATCAGAGTTTGTTTAATTAAACTGTTACACCAAAAACGAATCATAAAAAATTACAGCAAAACATAAGGACTGTACAGTTGGAAAATGACTCAGCGCACATGAATAGCTAAGTCAAACGACTCATATGAGTTCCTTATAAATGATGAAAGCCATGGTGCAATTTCAAACAACTTACCAGATTCTTTCAGTAGCTTCAGACCTTCTCAATAAAATAAAATAAAATAAAAAACCAGCCTTCACTGCTCTTATTCATTAAATCCACAGAGTTTCTATCAGGCTTTTATGGATAATGTATCATTTTTTGTTCATCAGTCAATTTTATTTTTTAATTGCTCGAAATAGACGTCTGGCAATAAAGGAATGCTTACATATTAGCTTTAGTTTATAAAGAATGCTCTGAGGAACTTGTTGTGAAAATCAGAGAGGAAGATTAATTTAAAAGCCACTTCCATTAACTTATCTACTCTGGGGGTGAATAAGTGGTTGCAAGAAAAAATATACATGTTCTAACAACATAATTGTTCATGTTGGGCTAGAAGCATAGCCAGGAAAGATTTCTACTTATTATTATTATTATTATTATTATTATTTTGTTACAGTGATGGAAACCACAACCCACCATTATCAAAGTTGTTATATTTATTATTGATTGCATATGGATATTAGTCTATTTGTATGGTCTCTTAAATTGAATAGGTTTAATACCAAACCTCAATCAATCAAAAACATGCTGCCTATAAATAACGTCAACTTGGAACGTCAACCGTGTTTAGACCACTTGGTAGACCTGTTTCATGTGAGATCCAGCTATATTGGTGCAGGGATTTGTATTATTCTGTAGTTCCTATGCAGGAAAAATGACTTCTTGGGTAAAAATTAATCAAAAAGGATGGACACATTCATGATGAGAGTCCAAGAGTGCATAAATGGCTGTACTCTATGAGTGGGAGCAATGGCGTTACTCGGTCCGCTGTCAATCAGAGCGATACTAGACAATAGTGGATGTCTGTGAGCACATGTATTGTATGTGGAAGAGGGTTGACAGCGGTTTCCTTCGATCTAGTGACTTGAGGCATGAGCAGCACTTACAAAAGATGTGGTGTTCTTGTGCTGTTGTCATAGCGGAGAGCTAGCTAATGAGTGGGAATTGGCAAACGACAAATTTGTGGGGAATGGACAGCAGAGTAAAACTTTCATTGTGAAACTATGGAAGAACTTCATAGAACATCTATGAAGAACTGACACAGTTTGGGGTTGGATGAAGTCTTAAAATCTTTTCATTTGCAATTTATCACTGGATGCTCCAGGTGTTTAAGCCAGTCAAAGGGAAAAAAAAGAAAAAATGCTGCCATTATGGTGTATGCTTTTATAGCAGGTAGTAAACCCCCGTAAACATGGAGTCAGTAAGTAGAATTCTAGCATGCAGGTTTGTTGGCTTAAGCTGCTAAAAGACAGACTGCATCAGGCAATCGATAGAGCAGATTCTCCATGTCAGTCTGATCAATTCCGCAGGTACATTTTAAAGAACAGCACATCAGATGGATGAGAGCAGGTCTGAAGGGTTTGGCAGGATCGAGCTGAGGTCATTCACATTTAACTGAGTCTTATCATCTACTAACATACTGCCAACTTTTTTCTTTCTTTTTTTTTATATTTGCCTGACACGGTAAGTAGTTTTTAAGTAGCCTTGTTGGATTTTTGAAACATGTACCAAGCCCAGATACTAGCAAGAAAAAAAACTTGAAGATATGGCAGTAAAACTAATTGGTGAGTTCCTCTTTTCCCCCTAAAGGTTTAGACTCGGCTTATTAGACTTGGTATGTCTCAGTTCATGATCTGATTAGTGCGACTCACTCTGGCACTGGCCACAGTTATTGGAAAGCACGCTGCAGTCTGCTAAGCCTGAGGGTAGATCTATGTCTCTGCAGGTGTCTTCCACAGAGCTTTATCCACTTTGGACACTTGCTAAAACTTATTCTCCATAAAATGTAGCTGAGTTGATGCTTAAAAAAAAGTGAAGCAAGGTGTTCCATTCCATTCAGTTTTATTTGTATAGCATTAGATATGATCACAAAGCATCTTTACAGAAATGTTGATCCCTAATGATCAACCCAGAGGGAACAGTGGAAATTGGTTAAGATGATATAAGGAAGGAATCTGGAGATGAACCAGGCTCAAAAGGGAACCCATCCTCTACCAGGTGATGCTCTTCCGGGTGTCATCCACACTATAAAGTCAAACAGTAGAAAGTGTGCTGGAAGGATGTCCAAGGAAGGATGGAAGTATGAGTATAAGCACAGGACAGGCTTTATAAAGCGTAAAGCAGCAGTTCTTATGTACAAATCTACAGTATCGAGGTGAAATTATTCACCGAATCAAGGTGGGTATAAACTGTTTTTTGGGGAAGTGTAAATTTTTATGGTGCTCATGTGGGACCATCAACTCCAGCTCAAGGTGAGTCACAATTTCATATAGCTCCAAGAGAGTCATCTAAGGAATGTCTCCTTTGTTGTAGGTTTGGAATGGTCCTCCATAAGAAGGAACCAGCACTGCATAAGATAGACCTGGAGACCACCTCTTATGTGAAGAACATCAGCTTGCAGGAGTATGACTGCATTCCACAGTCCCTGGCCTACACCCACTTGGGGGGTTACTACTTTATCAACTGCCATCCAGATTCAACCGGTGCCGTGCGTCCTCAGCTTATCGTTGATAGTGTAACAGACAATGTCATTGGGCCTAATGGTGATGTTAGCGGTACTCCTTACGTCTCACCTGATGGCCACTACTTAGTGAGCGTAGACGACCAGAACGGCATCATGCGCCTTCAGTCCATTTCAGTACGCGGTGAAATCGGACAACCCTTTGACATTCACACCAACCTGCACCTCTCAGACCTGGCCTTTATGCCCTCGTTCACTGAGATCCACCAGTACAACGTGTTCGGCAGCTCGGGCCAACAGACAGATGCCCTGTATGTAGAGCTCAGCACTGGCAATGTCAAAATGATCAAGAGCCTGAAACTGCCCACACCATGGAGTCAGTGGCGCTGGAACCGCAAGAACCGTGTTATGACCTCGAGCGGCCTTTTCGGACAGTACCTCATGACCCCTTCCCAGAGTTCGCTGTTCATTCTGGACGGATGGCTGGACAAGCTCAACTGCGAAATCACTGATGTGCCCAAGGGAAACACTGTGGTGTGGGTGGGGGAGGCCTAGGCCATCATTTGTTGTCAAAACAAATACAATTGCACTGAATTTGGTCTGTGTTTAATTTATTGAGAGAGAATCTCATGTAATATGAAAAAATACCAAATTGACTGTTCTAAAACACTGTATCGGATAAGGGAACTTTATTCAAAAGTAGAGTGGCATATGCTTGTTTTTGTACGCACTGGGTATGTGAAATCGCTCACTACTAGTTACTCCTTAATTAGATCAAATTAGCCCTAGCATCTAAAGGAATTTATTACAAGAGCATTTCATTTTCAGGCACAAGGATAGCTATAAATATATTCACCAAATCGATTTGAATTATAGCAAAATCATTATATTTCTTGGAAAAAATTTACATCGAGACAAGTAAATGTTTATTCTAACCACTTTAATACTATTTTCTCTTCCTACCCCCCTCTAGTCCTGTCCTTAAAACACAATCACATGCATGTTTGGGCCCACAATATTTCCTGTGCCTTGTACTCATGCAAATAGAAAAAAACTGAAAATAACTGCTCCCTTTCAGACAGTGGATAACAGCCTCCGTGAATTTCCTGCATAGAGAGATAAAGGCCAATAACACTTAAATTCATTTCAAACCTTTAAACCCCTCAGCTTTTTTACCTAATTAAAATGGCCACTCGCTGCGAGACGTCAAATCCGAGACATCCATTATAAAATCAGCACGACAGAAACGAAGATTTTTGGACATCATAGGGACTCTGTGAAGAATGTGCAACTTCAGGTTTTAAGCTACATCACGGCCCATTTTGGATTTAAAGAGGCGCAAGAAAATCCCTTAATGCTAGTTAGGCTGGTGGATCGTTTATTTATATTACTGGCAGATAGATGATTATTTCTTGAAGAATGTATTTGCTGAGTTTAAGGTGGACAGGCAAAGAAAATAACAGCTGTTTTGCAAACCGGGGCTTTGGAGTTGGTTTTCAATCAGTTCTACAGTGTGTAATTTGGTGTAGTGTGTTTGGTTAGACGGGTGCATATAAATGGAGATTTGAAAGATTTAACAGTTCCTCGGGATGAGCAGATAAACCTCCTTAGTGTAGTGAACAGGAAGGAAGCACAAAGACGTGTGCACATGATGTTGAATTTTCTCCTCGATGGCCAGAGTCTATGCATTTTCACTGACACTCAAACCAGGAGGCTGTGCTTGGCTTGAGCTTTCGTCACTTTGTTGAGTTTATTCTACATGTGCTTGAGTAATTGGACTTTTTTTCCCCTGTGAATTTAAGCTTGAATCTTTTTTTTTTTTCCTCTCAATTTTTGGTTTAAGGGCATTTTCACACTTGGGCTGAATGGATTTCGCAGTTCCATCCATCACTTTTGTGCACGCAAGTTTGCAAAATGGTAGGCACTACAGTAGGTTCATCTGGTTGCTGTTTTGTTTTTAGTATTTTTCCTTTGGTATCTACAGTTAAGCAGCAAAGAACAGCGCTTTTTGGCTGCATGGCATGTTGTCGTGTAGGAATACCTGTAAACGAGGAGCCTTTTTCAAAAACAACCCTTTCCTGGCCATCACCAAACTTGCAACAGGAAATAACGTGACAAGTTGAACCAGGTTACTCGGCATGCGTCGAGAGTCGAGAGTGGTTAGCTTCTGTACCTGATGTGGACCACACCACAGTTTGGTGAAAGTGTGAAAACGACCTAAAAGAATACCAGTCCACTCTTTTAATCGAATTTTTTTATTGTACACCAACAGATTCCTCTCTGTGGCTTAGTTTTTGCGATCTGTACATAGCAGAATGGTGTATGTGCTGTAGTTTCCCTAAAATCATCCTTATACGCTTCAGATAACTGAACTCCCCTCTCATCTTTTTTTAAAAACAAGACAGCACTGTTCGTTGTTCCACAAATAAAAGAGTACGTTTTCTGATCCAGA
Source organism: Stegophilus panzeri (assembly GCA_024331685.1). NCBI lineage: Eukaryota > Metazoa > Chordata > Actinopteri > Siluriformes > Trichomycteridae > Stegophilus > Stegophilus panzeri. Next base: position 25,631,325 of record JANDJT010000217.1, on the reverse strand, counting down.
TGTTTCAGCTCCATGTAGCCATGTATATTGATTTGTGTGCTTGTTATTTATGTAGATAAATCATGCTTGACATTTTACCAGCTAAATAAATCCTATACCTTTAAAAAAAAAAAAAAAAAAAAAAACCTTTGCCCAACTCTCATTTTTTCCACCCTCTATGACTTCAAATAATAAAGAATTCAAATGGAACAATCAAGTGAGACCGCATAAATCTTTCAATTTACATTTTGAATTTAAACACACTGTGGTGAAATTTAATGAATGTGCTTGCTTCTTTCTGAGGTAATTACCTCAGTTCAGTGGTTTAATTATGCTTTCATTATTTAACACAATGAGAACAGAGTATAAAGAAGTACACTGAAAAGTAGAGAGTAAAATAGCGTGTGCAGTGCAGGGAGAGAACAAAGTGGACGGCTGTAGCATTAATACCTTTTATACCACAGCGCTGTTGAATTCTTGATTCTGATTGGTCGGAAGGTGTTGCTTAATGTTCCATAACAGCAGCTCTTACAGTAGAACCGGCCGTCATTCAAATCACAGGATTATATGAATGCACTTGTTCTAATTCGTTATTATTATTTCTGTATACTCTCAGACATAAAGGTACCAAAATGTACTTGTCTTTGTCACTGTAGTGGTACCATCAAGGGTACACCTTTTGTTTTGTTTTTTAGCTTTACCTGTATGTTTCACCTAGAAAAGTATATATGGTGGACCTTTAATTAGCTTTTAGAGTAACTCTACATCAGTCCATCAGTCAAAGGGCCAATCATGCCTCTTAAAAGGTATGCTATATTCACGTTTCCGGGTGAATATATTGTACATTGTACTAATGCGACAAAGAAAAGTTAAATTTTTGGTACCTTTATGCCGAAGAGTGTACTTATAACTTACACAGGGACTTGTATGGTGAAGCTCAACGTAAATATATTAAAAGAAAAGAAAGAAAATGTCTGTAATTGTTGATATGAAGTTTTCTTTAAGGAGACATTTATTTAACAGTTATGGAAGGAGTCTCCAGTGTCGGAGCTTTGTATCAGTCAGAGGTAAAGCTGAAAAAAACTGCAGGTCATCCACTTTGGGATGCCATTCTCGGTAACACAACCAGTTAGATTTATTATTTTGGCTTATTAACATCATGAGAGATAAATAAATAAAAAAGAATGAGCAACTGCTGGAGAAATAGTTGTTATAATGTAAGTGATAACCAGAACGTTTTGCTACAACAATACATGTAACTATAAACAGATGAAACATACTGTGTTGAAGTTAAATGAATGATTTTTAAAAAATAAAACACTTCAAGATGCGCTGTTATTGAAAGATAAGCAACTTCAGGGTTGTATCAGTGACTCTGCCACGTGTTGGGCCACATCACACAACTCTGTTGTTGATTATTTTCCTATAATAGCACTCCCCTATGTGTTTTCTTCTTTAAATATTGTTCCGGGCAAAATAAACAACCAGCTACATAAGAATGTAACATTTAACATGACAGTCTCTGTTTTGTTTAGTTTTTTTGGTCTTATTAACACTAAAAGAGAGAGAGAAAAAAGAGACGCTGGTGAAGGACCTTGTTTTGCGGACACTCCACAACATGATCCATGAATCCATCCATTTTCTGATCCTCTTATCCTACATAGATTCACAGGGAGCCTGGAGCCTATTCCAGGGGACTCGGGGCATAAGGCGGGGGACACATTGGACAGGGTGCCAAAACCATCGCAGGGCACAATCACATACACATTCACACACTACTGACAGTTTAGAGATGCCAATCAGCCTACAAAGCATGTCTTTGGACTGGCGGAGGAAACCGGAGTACCCAGAGGAAGCCTCCGAAGCACAGGGAGAACATGCAAACTCTGCACACATAGGGCGGAGGTGGGAATTGAACCCCCCAACCCCGGGGGTGCAAGGCAAACATGTCCCTGTGCCCCAACATTATATAAAACTATAAATGAAATAAAAACTATTTGTTGTTTAATAAATTAAAATTGGAATCATTGGTAAATTGTTGTGGTATAAGAGAAATCAAAGACTCTGAGATGAGATGTGGGGAAAAAATCAACTTCAGGCTGGTAAAAAGTAACTCTGCATTAAGTCGGGCCACATCACACCACTCAGTCATTACTTTCCTATAACAGTACATCTCTAACTAATTCAGCAGGAGCGCAGAAAATATATTTCAAATCCGACTCCGTCCCAGGACACAGTAAATCATTCAAATCTTCCTTGAGAACTTACTTTGAAATATAATTTGATATCTTTGCCTCAGTGAAACCCAACACTACTTTTTTCCTGCCATTTAATCCACCAAGGTGCTCTGCCTTCAATAAAACATGGGTGTGCTGCTCCCATAGAGTCCATCCTCATAAATGAGTGTTACATCTCATTGCTGTTAAAGCCTGATGAATTCTGTATGGAGATTTTCTTCGCATGGCTAACCTTCGGAGATTCACACAAAATGTCAGAAATTTATCCAGCCGTGCTAGCGTTAGCGGCTCCGTTATGGCACGGGCCATTATTTAGCAGCTCTGTGGGGAAGAAGGTAAAGATGTGGGAAGCTGCAGAGCTTATTTATCATGGAGACCTCCTAATATGCTCATTTGCATTTACTGCAGTTAACTGCAGTGAGATATTGTATTGAAATACTTTTCAGTGGAGCGTGAGAGGTGTTTGAGTAGCACGAGGAACGTGTGATAAAGCTGACACGATCATATTACTGTTATGAGCTGTCTAAATATATACTGTAACAGTGTCACAATGGGTGATGGCACGACAGGATGTGTTATGTGCTCATTTAATGTTAACTCATCTTGCTGACCGGAACAGTGATTTTAAATGTTTTAAAAGTATTACAAAAAAACATATCATCCTAAAACATACGATATCTTAGCAAATACTAGCATGTTTCCTTTTATTTTTGTTTTATTTTACAGTGGATATTATGTTATGTCATTTTCAATCAACTGTGAGAAAGTTATTATTTTGAAGGACATCAACTTTGTGATCTAATAATCACAATTTAAAGACAATAATGTGAGAGGAAAAATATACATTTTCTTTAATTGGCATAAGTGAGAATAAAATTTAGCAAAAGCTAAATTTAGGCAAAATTTACTGTTTAAGATCTTTTTAAAGGTTAACAAAATATATATTTTTTTGGAGTAAAAAGTCGAAATTTTGAAACCTTAAGTCATAATTTTTGACATGACAGCAAAATATATGCGATTGTTTACTTTATTTAAATATTTTTTTCTTTTACTGGTAGAAATGCACTTTCGTGCTAATTTGTAAAATCAATGCAACTTTTTTTTTTTTTTTTTTTTTTTTTTTTTTTTTTTTTTTTTTAAAAAAAAAAAACAACAACAAAACAGAGAATAAAAACTATAAAACACAAAAAACAAGACCAAGGGGGTGCACTTAGGGGAGGAAAAATCCATCCTGAATAACTTCCGTTTTTCTAATTAATCTGTGATATTCAGGGATAAGATTTATTTTATGATTAAATACTGAGCAGTTTAAACCTCTTCCACTGACGGTCTATGTTCTCTTTGATTCATGGTTTCTTACACTACCCACAATGCCGTCTGACTACCTACTGATACTTGTAGGATTATGCCATTGCTTCATCTCTACCTAAAGAGAGCAATGCAGCGGCACTTTAGTCCTTTAGTCTCAAAGTTACATCTTTCGTGCTAATATCAACATCAGTGTCATCTTGTAGATCGCCAAACCTGGTCTCATCGGTAACTTCGATGAGGGAGTAGAGGAGCAACTGTGATAGACTGTGTAGATTTTTTTCTGTTTATAAAAATGCAAGAGAAATGCAAGACTGATGGAGCCTATGAGACTAAAGTAAATCCGTGTTTCTCTGGTGTCAGCCTATTATTTCTCTTTCTCCATCTGCCTAAGTTCTCTACGATTGTCATAGTCCTCAGACCACGTGGCTTGTTTTACAGCAGCATTTGGTACTTTAAAGTCATAAATAATGGTGAAGAAGGGTCTGGAGTACCAAACTGTACTTGTTTTTT
>JANDJT010000217.1:25613730-25627234 GCA_024331685.1 Stegophilus panzeri | reverse complement strand
ATATTATATGCAGCTGTGAGGAATCCCTGGGCACTCACCTTTGCTTTCACAAAATTCAAGACAGAGAGTGCTGAGAAGTATGGCATACACTCGCAGTGCCTGCTATGTGTATACATGGTTGGACATGTGTGTGCGTGTATGTGTGAGTGTAGGTGTGTGTTTGGAAACCTAATTTCCTCTGCACTCTCCCTCTTCATGTTGTGCTGAGTGTGATTGGTGTGCTTGAGGCTTCTCTGGCAAGCAGCATCAGCAGCAGCAGTGGAGCAGAGCATCCTCCAGCAACACACACACACACACACACACACACACACACACACACACACACACACAGAGCTACCACCTTGTTTTGTTTGCCTCATGCAAAAGCTCTAGAAGACAAACAGTGCCAGGAAGACATTATGTCAAAGTCAGCCAGGAACAAATACAGAATGTCTGCAGGCCCATGGGGACGAGAGTCAAATCAGCTAACAACCGTTACGAGTGTGACCTAGCAAAAAAGTTAATGACAAGCTTGTAATTAGCATAAAGTCAACTATAATATAATTTTATGTCGTTATTCACAAATGTACCTCCTTGACTGGTATATGGAACTTCAGTTATATAGAATTCTCAACATTGATATCATATAAAAATGATGAAAACAGTTTCTGTGTTAAAACAAGTGTCGGAAAGTGTCATAACTAGGGAATGAGAATATTGTCTTAATCTGAATCGCACGATCGGATTGCAGCGTTTACGTGACTCATTGAGATGTACTTATTGATGTGCATGTAAATGTAGAGTATGTCTATTGTTAAAAGTGCTATACAAATAATATTGGATTGAATTGTCTTGAATTGAATAGAAAGGCTGGTGATGGAATGACTGTTTATAGCCATTTTAACTGAAGCGATAACAGGAACTAACCTGTTTCTTGGACGTTCCACAACGTTCCATGACGTGATGTTCATTAATAACTCAACATTTAAATTGTTGTCAAATTGCTGCAGGAGAAGCGGAATAAAAACACTTGAATGTGCTGTTTTTGGAAAAATAGTCCACTTTGTGGTGGGAACAGTGACTCTGCATCACACAAGCCTGTTGCTGATTATTTTCCTATAACTGCATGCCCTTTCAAGTGTATTATTCCCTAATTAAAATGGACTTAAGCTCTAGAACCGTAATTTCGACTTGTTCCCTTTTTAACTGTCATGCTGCCATGTGTGATTAAATGTTCGATTGTGTTTGGTGCGAAATGAGGTGACACCAGTAACACAATACAATTAAGTGTGATTAGACAAACAATGCCTCTTAAACCTGAAAAAATCAACATCAGTTCAACGTTTACGTTAGTTATTATATCGGTTCAAAGTTAACGTTCATTTAATGATAAGATGAAACTATTAAATATCTGTCAGATACTTAAAAAAAAAAAAAAAAAAGAAAAGAAAAAAGAAAAAGAAAAAACAAAACAAAACAAAAAAAAAGCCCCCACTTGCTTTAATAGCTTGTCAAACAGATGTTGACAGGGACTTTTCGTTTCTATGCCAACTAACAATCTTTTCCTCCAACAGCTGTGTCCATTCCATTCCATTGCAGATGTTTGTTGTGATTACAAGTTCTGTGTCTATTCGTTTTCCAGAGAGAGGTCGAGAAGATGGATGGCCTATCCCATCTTCTATATGCTGTGAAAAGAAAGGGAGAGAGAGAGAGAGAGAGAGAGAGAGAGAGAGAGAGAGAGAGAGAGAGAGAGAGAGATATAGATCTCGAGATCTCGAGATATCTCGAGATCGATCCAAAGCAGTCCTGGACTGAAAGTTTGTCAGGCGGGAATCATTAAAGGAATATTCCTCCTTCTACCAACCAACATGTGGCTATCTCTCTCTATTTCAGCTCAGTTGGACTTACGGACAGGAATATGACCCCAGCCATCCGAACCACAACCTGTTAACGCTGCTCACTTTTGGCAGACACTACTGTAGTTTCAGAACACATCCAAACAGACTCCAAGACAGTTTCTTCCCACAGTTCATACGTAAGGCTGCTGAACAACAACAGAATAGATACTAATGGCATTGCACATTATATTTATGGGGGCAGTGGTGGCTTGGCAGTTAATGCTCTGGGTTACTGATCAGAAGGTCGGTGGTTCAAGCCCCAGCACTGCCAAGCTGCCATCTTTGGGCCCTTGAGCAAGGCCCTTAACCCTCCCTGCTCCAGGGGCGCTGTATCATGGCTGACCCTGCACTCTGACCCCCAACCTCCTGACATGCTGGGATATGTGAAGAAAAGAATTTCACTGTGCTGTAATGTATACGTGATCAATAAAGACTCGTTATCATTATTTCAGACTGTAGTTTACAGACTGCTTGCTACTATGCACATATTTATATTACTGTTTGTCTTCCATGTCATTACTCAGTGCAATATAAATACACACAGTGCAGTATAAACTCAGCCACTTTATTAGGGACACCTGTTATTCATACAATCTGCTGATTATATGGCAGCAGTGGAATGCATAAAATCCTCCAGATACAGGTCAAGAGCTTCAGTTAACATTCACAACAAACATCAGAATCTCAGTGACTTTGGCTGTGGCATGGTTGTTGGTGCCAGATGGGCTGGATTGAGTATTTCTGAAACTGCTGATCTCCTGGGATTTTCACACACACAACAGTCTCTAGAGTTTACACACAATGGTGCAAAAAAAAAAAACCCAAAAAACATCCAGTGAGCATCCGCCTTGTTCATGACAGAGGTCAGACTTTTTCAAGCTGACAGGAAGGCTACAATAACTCAACCCAACCATGCAACTACAACCATGGTGAGCAGAAAAGCATCTCAGAAGACCACAAGATTTGAGGATTCAGTGGGAACAGGCTCACCCAAACTGGACAGTTGAATTTTGGAGAAAGACCAGACAATGTTGTTGTTGCTGGGGTTTTTTTTTTTTTTTTTCAATCTTCAACTGTAGTTATTAATTATTATATACATTCTTTCAATTAAGCTCAAATACACCTTGTTCTACTAGATCAGAGGTTCCTCGAGGGGGTTGCAAAAAGGTTCTGTGGTCCCCCTGGGGGGTTAATTGTAATATTAGGGCTAAAAAAGATTTTTTAATTTTGATGGGTGTATGTAAGGTCTGCCTAATGACACTACCTCCAGGCCACAGAAGATAGGCTAATGGTGAGTATGTCAATTAACCGCCAAACATGATGGCTGCCAACAGCTGTTGGACCAGAGCAAAGTACGACTGCTGTCCAGGGGTAACATACTGAGTGGCCTTTACGAAGGGGTAAGGGTCATGACATTATTTTTAACCTGAAAAAATGGTTGCACTGAGAAAACGTTTAAGAACCCCTGTCCTAGATCTTATTTTGAACAATTTTAACTGACTGCTTTGTTGTTGGTGCTCTGGAACATAAGAATATCACTCACCTTATACATTTTATCTTGTGTAAACTGTGATATGACAATAAATATAAAAGAGTCACAGTTACAGTTGTTTGAGCGCATTAAGCTCCATCCCGCTGTAATTCTTTAGCATGTGGTGGCCATGTTGTTTACAAATCTGAAGGTTTTGATTGTTCTTGAGGAACAGTCCCAGTTGAGTATTTGACACCAATGTTGTGAATGTATGCCAAAAATCCTAGACCTAGGTTTAAAAAAATAAATAAATAAATGAATAAAGCAACTAGCGTATTATGCCAGCAAAAAATAAATGGGTGGTGATAAATGTTTCCAAATGACAAATTTGCTCACACTAAGCCAAGGAATAAGAGGGAAAAATGTAGACTTTGGATGAATTTGCAATGCTGCACCATAGTGCTATGATCAATTGCCCAAGGTTCTCATACAGTACCTACAGGTTGGTCTGCACAAAAAAAAAACTCCTAATGAAAACAAGTGATGAATCCTCTCTTTTGCCTCAGTAATGGAAAGGAGTACTAGCTTTTAACCAAGGTTCATATGTACAGTACTATCTACAGGTTTGACAACTCATTTTACCAGAGAAAGAGAACAAGATTCCTAATGAAAATATGGAGAAAATCCAAACAAGACAAACAAGTTCTTGGACCCATAAAACCCTAGCAAAAACAATAGGGTGCTATTGGACCCCGGTGCTTGGACACCTAATAATAGTAATTTAAGTAAAGTACAGCTTGCCTCTTTACACGCTCTTAGTAATATCCATGTTTTCATCAACAGTCAAAGTTGGTTTGTCTTCTCAAGCTCTATAAATGCAACAAGCTCATATCCACATACACGCTTGTGTTTACAAAGAGCGGCATACGTAGTTCATTGAAATATGAATATAGTTCATGATGTATTCATGTTTAATGGGTTATTATGGTGCAGGTAAGGCATTTGGACAATTTACACTATAGCAAAACTATATCAGAACTTCCCTCACATGAACTTGCATGATTCCCCCAGATCCTGGTGCTCTTAAATCTCAGCACTGCACCCACTTCCTTTCAAATGGCCAATTGTTTTTGAGCACATTGCTTAACGAGAGATCATCAGTAAGAACACCTGCTGATATTCAAGCCAAGGAGACTGGGCATTGGTGATATGTTTGTGCAAACAAAGACAACAGTGTCAGAAAATTACCGGGAAAATCTTCACCTTCACAGCAGTGGCCTTTCCTGCAGCATCTACACCAACACATCATGCTGAGAATCATGGAGCAAAAAATGTTTGGGTTGTATGTGTATTTACAGTCTCACACTGTTTGTATCTTTTAGCAGATCTTCGCAGATTCATTTTCAAACCATGAGCATCAGAGATATTTGACATCCAGCAGTGCATGTAGGTTTACATGAACAAGCCTTTGTTTCTGAGCATTTGAGACCAAATGCAATTTGACAGAAAGCAGCCCAAACATAAATACAGTGGAGGCAGCCAATCTACAGATGGCTTATAAAAGCAATTTCGATACTCTTTTTTATTTTTTAAATCCAGTACCAGAAACAAAGTGTCTGCCCGAAGGTGCACAGATTCCTTGACTCCAAGGTCAAATCATCTATTGTCCAGTCTCTGTTTATCCAGTTCTATTTTTTTTTTCTACAGAAAAACAAACCACTTGCTAGATAACGCAGTTACAATGGTGTTAAAAATTTCTGTCAGGTTTCACTGTTAGCTCCTAAACAGCGACCTTCGGCATCATAATAACGAGAAACCCAACAGAGAAGTAGTGGGCATGTTAGTGCAAACATTGGACTCATAGTCCCAGATTGCAGTGCAGCTATACAACATATTTGCGAGGAATTACAGCTGAGATTTCACTTCGGCTAGTCAGGGATCTATGAAATAATGAGGGCGATAGCAACGTTGGAGTTGTTAGCGTGACAGCTAAACCCTGTGAAGCTGATCTGTTTGACCAGAGTGTACAGATAGAGAGTGCTGAGAGAGTTGAACAGATAAAGGACTAAAGCGTCACTCTCTTACTTTAGGTAAGGTTAAATACCACTGGCATCACTACCAGTAGGTAGTCGAACAGCATTGTGGGTAAATGTGAAAATAGACTGACATTGATGAAAAAAGTTTAAAGTTAAGAAAGTTCATTCGCTTCATTACAAAATAAATCTCAGATGCCCTGAAGATCAGAGGTAAAACACCATCATACTTTCTAACCACAATCCTTCATGTAGAATTTCCCGATAAACCTACGCAGAACTATAACGAAGTTCATAACAGAACATCTGCGACTTTAAAAAGACAGAGAGGGATCTTTTCAAACTACTCGCACTTAAAGCCAAATTGCTTTCAGATGAAACTTGCTACACTGTGCATAAACCTCTATCATTAACTTCATCATTAACTTCTATAACAAGCGTGTGTGCTGTATATAACAAAGAGATGATGCTCTAGTTGTATAAGAAACGCAGTAATTGGCGTGCTTTGGCGTTAGGAATCGTTTCCCAGTGGGGAACATCTTGATACTTCACAGTGACTTTAATGCCTTGTGTGTGTAAAGAAAAATACGAGCAAATACAAGTTCTTTAAAGTAGTGTTTAAAGGTTTTTCAGTGTGTGTGGGTTTTGTTTTGTTTTTTCTTGAGTAACACATACAAGATCACTCTGTCGGAATATCTATCTCAGAAAAAGACACACACACTCTCTATGTGTATGCATCCAATTACTTTATTTATTACCCTTATATCTGTGTCTCTATAGAGTGAAATTCAGACTAATTAGCAGTACCAGTAACGTTCTTATATAATATAAACAGAAGTTGAAAATCATGACAGTCTAAAATGTATGTATATATATATATACACGTTTAATGTTTATAAATATTTAAATGTAAAATGATCCACACAAAACACCGCAATCTTCAATTTATCTTCTTTTTTTTTAAAATTATTATTCCCAAATGTCTTTTACTCACTATAAATACTCACTACATAGGGTATAACTACAATTAAATAAAAATAAGTGATAGAAAATAGAAATGTTCAGTTGCACATACTTTATTATTTTGTATATATATATCTAATAAATAAAAAAAAATTGTATGGGTCATTCTCAGAATATGGCAACCCGCAAAATGTTAAAATTTTGAATGAGCTTTGAAAATTGGAAATGAAGTTGACTGTAATTAAATTCTTTTTGAATGAAGGACCGATATTCTTGATCTTTAATGTGGTGCCGTTACTTTAAGTCACTGGAGTTATTAATTGTCACTGGCATCATAAGCACAGCCCATTACACCAATAACAGTAACACCGGTAAACAACTTCCATTAAAGTTGTATTTTTTCCAAGATGGCAACAACAGCTTCTCAAACCACATACCATTAATCACACCATCATGTTTTTGTGTGTGTGTGTGTGTGTGTTTTGTTTTGTTTTTTTTCAGAAACAGAATTTTACAGGAGTTACTGAAAGGTGTAACTCTAATAATGCATATTAAATTATTAAAAGAACAACTAGAATTTACAAGTAAATTAATAACTTATAGAGTGTAGAGGGAAAGACTGAGTCCGAATATCCTACTACCCTAAAATCAGTACTCCAAATGAGTAGTAAGTCTGAATTCTCAGTGTTCATTAAACAGTAGGTGAGAAATACCAGGATGATCTACTGCTTCCGCCAAGATTCTGCAGTATGGAACCATTGGACACTGTGGATACTGCGCTATCCCATAAGGCAACAGGATTGACACATGACAATGCCAACATTGCAGATGTAGTATATCCAGATTGTATTCATGCTTACAGTATGTACTGATCAGTATAAGTGGTATTACCGGCCGAGCAGTACGTACTGAACCGAATGCAGTAGGTACTGTCACAGTATGCGATTTCAGACACAGCCAAACCCAACTGGTGCTGAGTAAAATGGCTGCTATTTCTTCAGAACTTTGACCCTGGAAGCACTTATCCACAACTTTTTCTGGTTTCAAAATAAAAGTTTTTAACCTAGAGAACACTGACATAAAATTAAATGACAAGGGTTCTTTAAATGACGATTTTTTTTTTTTTAAAGTCATTCTGCTAATTCACATATATGATAGATAAATGTTCATACACATGCTCATGTTCATACACCTTCTCCCTGCACTTTTGCAGTTTCAAAGAAAACTTACACAGAAATAAAGTGTCAAACCGCTTTTTATCTTTCTTAAGAATGTTATTTTTTGTAAATTTACACAATGCCACCTATTACGTAGGCCTTCTACTCTGAGAAGGACTTACAAGCATGGTGTTCAGTGTATTTATACGTCTTTCTCTAAATCGACAGTCCTTTGGCCGGAAATTTTAAGAGCGTAGATAGATTTACATTAAGCGACATTTGAATTGACATTATCTATTCAACAATACATTGTCACCTGAGATGAAAAAGTAAAAGTATGGGTAGTGTCTTAAAATACGATTTCATTTATTACATAGAAATATGGAGTCAAAATCTACTTGAGTTGGGGAAAAAACACTATCCACATCTGAACAGAGTTAAAAGTAAATTTGTTAGCTGATCAAAAATGATAAAAATAAAAATAAAATTTTTAAAAAAAGTTGAGACATGCTTGCTGTATTTCCTTACTACAAAAAATAATACTCAATTTATTATGAATTATGCAAGTATGGAGTCAAAAATCTACTTGGGTGAACATAAAAATAAAGATCAACATTAACTTTCTAAGAAGAGTAAAAACTATTTATTTAACTGATAAAAAGTTAACAAACCAGATGTGCTTTTATTTAGTTATTTTATTACTTTGTATTTCTTTCTTTCTCCATCCATCCATCCATCCATTTTCTATACCGCTTATCCTACTGAGTCACGGGGAACCTGGAGCCTATCCCAGGGAGCATGGGGCAGAAGGCGGGATACAACCTGGACGGGGCGTCAATCCATCGCAGGGCACAATCACACACCCATTCATACACTACAGACACGTTGGACACGCCAATCTGCCTACCATGCATGTGTTTGGACTGGGGGAGGAAACCGGAGTACCCGGAGGAAACCCCCGCAGCACGGGGAGAACATACAAACTCCACACACTCAGGGCTGTGACAGGAATCGAACCCCCGACACTGGAGGCGTGAGGCGAACCACTCTTTCTTTCTCTTTATATATTTCTTGTAATTTAAATGCATACAGTTTCTCAGTGAAACTTCTCAGTGAAACTTCTTTCGTTTAACTTAAGCAGCAGCTATTTTTCAAAATATTACTCAAATTATTACGTAGAAGCATAAAGTCAGAACTCTGATTAAATACAAATTAGGTAACTACCAACATTAAAAAAAATAATAATTAAGTATTTAATTTTTAACTTATAAAAAGTTAACAATTGAGGTTTTGGGTTTTTTTTGGGTTTTTTTCTTGAATGCAAACAGCTTCTAAGTGAAGTTTAGGTAGAACTTGAACAGCAACTATTTTGCAAAATTGTTCAGTCATGAGCAGCTTTTTTGGGGCTGGAAATGTAGTCCTGCAGTGTTAAATAGCAGTTGAAATTTAAAAAGGATCTCAATTTAAAAAGTCTTGTGTGTGTGTGTGTGTGTGTGTGTGTGTGTGTGTGTGTGTGTGTGTGTGTGTGTGTGTTTGCGCACCAATTAGCACAGTTGTGTGCCATTTCATTCAACATTTTGACCTCGGTGTGAATTTGATTGGATGTCTTATAATAATAATAAATTAACTACGCAGGAACACAATTGATTGGCTTAGCAGCTTGGCAAGAGACTTTTTTAAAAATGTCACAGAATGGCGTCTCATGGTGTTTTGTAATGAGTGCTTTGTCAGTCAATGTGACACTTATTCTTAAGTAGTACAATTATTCAGTTTCATTAATAATAAGTAAAGTGCAGATCTTACAAAGTAGTACTTAAATACAACAATGAAGCTCAATCGCTCAAATATTTCCATTCATAACTATCTCATAATGACTGGATGCTACAAGATATCAGCATTATATACGTGTGGAGGCCTGAAAAAATTCCTGTCACTGGGATTCATTTCTGGAAAAGATGACAAATCTGGTTTTGACCAAACTTGTTTTTTTGGTTCTGTGTGGGGATGTTTAGTTATGGTTCCATAAACTTCCCAGTTGCATATTGTCAAATCAGTTGTCCTGACAGGGATATATAATGGCTTTGCTATGGCTCAGTAGCTGTTTCCATTGGATTGTTGTTTAATAATGTTGTCCCTGAGAAATGTAGGAAGTTTCTTCACCATGATTGCACTCGATGTGTGAAACCTTCCCTACCAATGGCAACATCTTTTATAGTGACACCAAGTGCAATTTGCATGAGAACATTCTTTGTAGCATTTCTATCCAGAACCTGAATTGTGTGTGTGTGTGTGTGTGTGTGTGTGTATATATATATATATATATATATATATATATATATACTGTTCTCTAGTACAAAATATGGGAATTTTCACTGTATGAAGGCTTTTTCCAGGCTACCATACATATTTTTCTGGATGGGCTTCTACATGCTTGCTTTTCTCAGAGCACATATACAATCTGTTGGACTGGCCAAGCTCATCACCATTTAGCTCTCTCTTTCTCTCACACACACTCTCCTGAATGCTAATTTGGCCATCCTCTAGAGGAACATGAATCATCATCAAAGTCAGTCACACTGAACCTGATGTCTTAACCTCCTCACTAACTGCCTCATTCTCAACGATCTCCTCCCTTTTTACACTGTAATGGCCTCCATAGCCGAAATGATGCAGTACATCACTGAACAGCGGAGACGTCCGCTAATTCAGCAGACTCTGAACTCTACATCAAGCATAAACTCTATATCAAGCATGACAAAATGTGATGGTGATGATGCTACAGCATCTGTCAGTTTGCGAAAGTACAATATTAGAATGGATTTAGTTTTTTGATGTGCTGTTATAGGAAAATGATCAGTCATGAGGTCGTGTGATGCGGCCCTCGTTATACCACAGCAATTTATCAGTAATGGCAGATTTTTTTGTTTATTTATGAATGAATGACAGTGTTCTTTAAAGAACATTTGTAAAAAATAAGTTTCTATGATCGCATATGTTACTGTATAGCAATTACAGACAGTTGTTCCAGCACTAGCCTCATTATCTCTCTCTTGAAAGAGGTAAAGACAAACAAAATAACCTTGCCATGTTACCTTCAACTCATAAAGCCCTTCATAATGAAGACTATATAGACACTTACCGGCCACTATATTAGGAATTCATGCATACTCATTCATGCATTTATCCAATTAGCCAATCATGTGGCAGCAGTGCAATGAATTACAGCATACAGATACAAGTCAAGACCATCAGATACTATAAGAATGTGGGGAAATGTGATCTCAGTGACTTCGACCAGTTGAGCATTACAGAAACTTCTGATCTCCCGGGGTTTTCACACACAACAGTTTCTAGCTTTTGCACAGAATGGTGTGGAATACACACCAAAAGTGATCCAGCGAGCATCAGTTCTGCAGGAAGAAATGCTTTGTTGATGAGACAGATCAGCGAATAATGGGCAGATTAATTAGAGCTGACAGGAAGGCTATGGTAAATAAGGTCAAATAAGCACTCTTTACAACCACGGTGAGCAGAAAAGCATATCAGAATGCACAAGACATCATATCTTGAGGTGGATGGGTTAGAACAGCAGAAGACCACATCAGTTTCTACTCCTGTCAGCCAGGAACAGGAATCTGAGGCTACAATGGGAAATGACTCACCGAAACTAGACAGATGAATATTGGGGAAAAATATCACCTGGTCCTTTTCTAATCTCCAGATGTCCGGTTTCATCGAACCCGTGCCCACTACAGCCTCAGAGTGGAACCCGATGTGGTCTTCTACTGTTGTATCCCATCCATCAGAAGGTTTGACCAGAATATAATTCATCTTATTCATTAAAGGTTTAAAAAATTGATTACATTTGCAGATCCACAGCTGTGCCACATTTATTTCACAGCACTTGACGAACAATTCAGTAGTTGTTATGTCCCACACCTGCTTAATTGGCTTATAGTGCTTTCACATGCCAAATACTACAAATACTGTGGTTTACACTATGAGAAGCTAAGCTGTGCAACCTGATAGCTCTAATATATAATTTCTGCATCCTTTCAGACAGAGAGCACATGATGCAGGATGAATAAACCATGACTGTATAAAAAGTGCATGATTTAAGAGCTCAAAATGAGACTAAAATCTCTTCCATGATGAATACATTTGCATCCAGGTGCTCCTCGGGGATTTCATTTCTACTTAGGAAAAGGATGAAAAACTCTCGAAGAAGCATCTAATCTCCCGCACGGAGATGTGGAACTGCACAAGGCTGGAACTACAGTGACACAGCTGAGAATCTGAGAGCAGTGAACTTGAAAAAAATAACTGTATTGCATATTGCATATATGATTTGTAATTCAATTAACAGCTTGGTTTTACCGATCTGGTTCTCCAGGCCACGCATTAAGCTTTTGAGCGTGTAATTTCTTGAAGAAAACGGTGGTGTCATGGTGAATTACTAGAACACAACCCTACTGAGAAACTCTAGTGAATAAAGGCAAAAAAATAGAATTAATTATGAATTACAAAGTATAAAAATCGATTTGTAATCTCGCATGAAATTAAACATGAAATTGCAAGAAGTGTAACTTTTTTTGTTCAAACAGATACTAATAATATCATTGTTAATAAACTAAATGAAACAGTACAGACAGTTTATCAGTACAAACACATCAAAATTCATTAGGGAAGAGGCTGCTGGAACACTAAATTGAAATGTGGTTTGAAATAAATAACACAGCTAGTCTGGGATATGTCCAAGATCATTTATGCTAGATGTTAGAGCCAGAATTAACTATATATTGTGTATAAATACTGTGACTAAGTATGCAGCTTCATAAGCACTGTGCACTTCCTAGTTCTAACGTAGTTAAAGATGAGGCTACAGTTAATGGGGTAGTGGTCTGGCGAGCAGTTTTCCAACCAAGATGTTGGATATTCAATTTGTTAAGAACACCAGAATTTTGCTTTAATCAATGTGAGATATTTTTAAATATGATTTTTTAATAGTTTCCTAAGAATCTATGGTTTATTCGATTCTTAATCTACTCATTGAGTGTGAGGTGAGTTGGATGTACACGCCTAGCAAGTGTCTCTAGACAATGCAACACTGGATTTTTGATGCTCTGGTGTTCATATAGTTTTGTGGAGTTGTCTTTTTTCGTGATGAGTGTGCTGAATGGGAACACACACTTGTTCCAATGTATATTTGGGCTTTTCAGATCACTGCTCTATAAGTTACTGCAGGTGAGGCCCTGAGCTTGAAAATTTCTATTTCCTTAAAAGATTCTTCCATTTTCCTTCTACAGTACACTGTTATGGATTCCTGCCCTAGCCTTATTCTGATTACTTTAAAAACTAGTGAAATACAATGTGGTACTTTAAAGCACTTTTCAAATAAACCCCATCCATCCATCGGTTTTCTGTACTGCTTATCCTACACAGGGTCGCGGGGAGCCTGGAGCCTATACCAGGAGACTCTGGGCATGAGACGGGGAACATCATGGACGGGCTGCCAACTCATCGCAGGGCACAATCACACATACATTCACAGACCCATTCATATACTATGGAAAATTTAGAAATGCCAATCAGCCTACAATGCATGTCTTTGGGCTGGGGGAGGAAACCGGAGTACCCGGAGGAGACCTGTAGCCGGAGTACCTGGGGAGAATATGCAAACTCTGCACACACAGGATGGCAACGGGAATCGAACCCACAATCCTGGAGGTCTGAGGTAAATGTGCTACCCATACAAAGAAAGGTCACAAAGAATAAATTAAATTCCTCATGAGCAATGACCTCCAGTTCAGTAATATTCTTGGGTGTGCATGCTGCAACCACCTTCTTCAAATCCCACCAGAGATTTTCTATTGGGTTCAAGTCTGGTGACTGTGATGGCTCTGTAGAATCTTCCAGACTTCTTCTTCAACCAAGCCTTGGTGGAATTTGAGGTATGCTTGGGATCATTGTCCTGTTGGAAGGTCCAATGACACCCAAGCTTCA
>JANDJT010000217.1:25595244-25608932 GCA_024331685.1 Stegophilus panzeri | reverse complement strand
CACATGAAAAGATATCATCAAATATTTACAAAAATGTGAGGGGTGTACTCACTTTTGTGAGATACTGTATATATATACACCCATAATACTACATTGTTATCAGCAGTAATTGAGAAGGTGAATAGAATAAATAGAGTGAAATAGAGTGAAAGTGAAGAAGTTGGATTATTTACTCTATTATTTTCATGCATTTTTCCCCAAAATGTCTTTGTCAGAGAACGGAAAAGTAGATTTACTAAGCATTCAAACTTTGGTTTGAATGAAAGGGTTACAGTTTTTCTATTTTCCGAGGAAGCACAGCATGAAACCAGTAGGACATGACATACTTGAAGCACTTATTGTACTCAATTTTAACCCTCTCATCTAATATCACAACACCTTCATGTAGAATCATATGAAACGCTACATATTCAATTCTCAAAATGAAACACTGAAATAATTCTATAAACACAGACCCGTGGACATTCAGTTTCAGCACTCCTCTACATTCCTGACTATGTTCTGGCCCTCGTACACTGAAGAGATGCACTCATATGAGTATCAGGTCCTGGAGTACTGTTGCTCTTGGTGTAATTGTTTGCCCTTTCTCAGCTAATTGCCTCTCAGGCTGTTCCAAAAGCATGTTCTGTGATGAGTCATCGCTCTTCACAAATCTGGCATCTGTTTGCCAAAGGTCTGTACTCTCTCACATCACTCGAGAGAGGATCTAGCTTAAGCATGTACACTTTTTTAATTAAATCTTTTTAAGTATTTCAGAGAGCTGGCTGCGATGTGCATTTCACACTTGAATGTTGAAAATGAAATGAAACAGTTCTCTTGGTGTTTTTTTTATAGCATAATTGGTACCTTTTGCAATGTCGCATAGAACTAAACAGATATGAATGCAATCACATTTACTGACGCCTAAGGGAATAGACAGCCACAGAGGTGTAGTCGGAGAATGGTCTGTAATGGCTTTTTATCGACAGGATAATTCCCAGCTGTAATTAGATGTGACAGAGTAGAAAACAAATGGACAAAGGTACTTCCGGACAGCCATTCTTTTCCTCCCTGACTCACTCACATCTGCATTCTGGTCATGCTGACTTGGCATTTTTCCTAATAAAGTTAAGCAAAAAGATGTCACAAAACTTTTAGATTCATTGTCATGTCAGTTTACACTGGGCATAAAAAGTACAAATAAAATAGTGTAGAGTTACAATAAAAATTAGAGGTATAAAGCAGGAATAAAGGAAATTCATATAAATACATATGATTTGCCGTGTTACATAAGTATGGAATGAAACATAATGGGGTGTGCAGTTATAGGAAAATAATTAATGGCATGTTGCTGAGGATTTTATTTCTCTTTTACTACAGAAATGATTACAAATGTTAATACATTAATCATTGGCATTGTGGTTTTAAACTGTTAGTTACATATAATGCGGTGGAACGTCCACAAAACAAGTTCGTTCCTGCTATCACTTACTGTACATTACAGCATCTATAAACAGTCAGTCCTTCACCGTTCTTTCTTTTTTTTTTTCATGAAGTTAATCAAACAAAATGTCCTGAAGACTTTCCCATGGTGGAAAACTGACTGTTAAAAAGCACTGACATTGGAGACTCCTCCCATAAATGTTACAGTAAATAAACATCCCTTACAGAATACTTCACCACATCAACCATTTTAAGTTTTATGCTGTTAAATAACAGCACTTTTTCAATCCAATTATTTTTAGCCTTTGAGTATTTGGAGCAGCTGTGTCAAGTCCCTGTGTAAGTTGTTACTAATGAACAAGTACATTAATATAAACCTGATTTGCATTGCTGCAAGAACCACTGTCAGGCCAGCTGTTAAAGAAACGTTCATTAAAGCCTTCTGAACAGTCAGATTTTAGAATTCAACATAATTTTAAAACTATAAAAGTAACACTCAAATTATGCTTCAAATGCTTTTTTTGCTAATGTTTCTACATTAGCCCCAATTTTGGTGTGGATTTTGAAGAACATATCAAATTACCTGCTGTATCTGGCAATATCTAAAACTTTATCATTTTGCCAAGAATGACAACATGGCAGTGCATAAGAAATTCTGGTCTTTTATGATCCACCACACCTGCTTTTATTAAAAGGTGCAGGGCCTTTATTAGTACCTAGAATAATTAACAGTACGATAGGGAGCAGAGCCTTTGCTTACAAAGCCCCCAGTTAGGGAACAACCTTATAATTAGTGTTTGGTACTCTAACATAGTCTCAGGCTTTAAGTCTAAGCCAAAAACATATTTGTTTAGTCATGTTTTTGATTAATAGTTTTTCTCTTAGGTAAAGGCGCAGATCTGAAGATTCCCTGGGATTCTTTCTCCTCCCAATGCTCATATGTTCACTTAGGATTGTGGACAGTGGTGTGTCTAAGTGCTTTATGTCCAAGGCTGTCTTCATGTGTGTTACCTTCTGGCTCTCCCTAGTGATTCTCTCATAATTGGTCCTGACAGAGTCCTTGCTTGTAAGTTGCACACAATGTATATCCTCTTAAACCACTATAGGACAAGAGCATACCTAACAATCTGTTCTCGCTCCTTCCCCTCTTCTCTCTGCAGTCTGACTCATTCTGCCCTGTGGATCTGCTTGATCTATCCTGATGCTCTTCTTCTGCTTGGAGCTTTCTTCACCTGAGAATAATTCACTGCAGCTGCTGAGGATGGCCTCGCATGAATAGCCAAATATTTGCTGTGAGATTGCTATGGATGATACTACACAGATACCCTAAAGATTGCTGTGTATGGTTTCACTTGGATAGCATAAACACTGCACTTACTGAAAACAGACTACACTCATTGAACATTCTCATTCATTGTTCAGTGGATAACTTCACGTAGACACAATAGACTAAAAGCTAAACACTCTAAAATGAAATCAAAATGACTCTGATGCTCATTCTGAGGACCCTTTCAACCCACTCAGAAATTTCAGACTTTATAGTATGCAGCTGTGGAGACGTATTGACTCATAATTTCACTATTCAGTGCCACCTAGAAGAGGATTGTTTCCCTTTTGAGTCTGGTTCCTCTCAAGGTTTTTTTCTCATGTCATCTAAGAGAGTTTTTTCCTTCCCACTGTCACCTCCATATATGGATTCTTATAAAGCTGCTTTGTCACAATCTCCTTTGTTCAAAGTTCTATAATTGATTACATAAATAAATTTGAATTAGATTGAATATAGGTCTTAAAGCATTAAATAAATCGAGAGTTGTTGATGGTGAGTTGAATGCTAGTGAAACATACGGTACACGATACTTGGAATGAATTGGCATGCGTATATTTTTTGCCAAGCGCATACTTGGTCATGTGGTATCTTAGTGGATAAGACATTGGACTACTGCTCGGAAGGTCATGAGCTCAAATCCCAGCACTGCCAAGCTGCCACTACTGGGCCCTTGAGCAAGCCCCTTAACCCTCAACTGCTCAGCTGTATAAATGAGATAAATGTGAGTCGATCTGGATAAGGCTGTCTGCCAAATGCCAAAAATGTAAATGTTGTTTGTTTGTCCAAAGAATTTGGCCAGCTGCCATGTGTATGATATGGTGAGCAAAGTCTCCGCATGACATCCATTGGCAATTACAAAGTTTCAGGAACATGGATAAGCTAGGTGCATACTCTATCTTAAAAAATTAAGCGGTTCATTTATTGACGTTTTCTAACAGTCAGTCTTTTGATTAACAGAAGTTCAGAAGTGGACATTCAACATGAACAGGTAGCTCTCTCTCTTTCTCTATCAGTCTGTTTCTCTGTGTCTGCCTTCAGGTTGTTCACTGAGCTGTTCAGTTGTGAAATGGGAACAAGCTCCAGTTTTAATTAATAGCAAACAACAATATATCTGAATCCTGATCATAAAATAACTGCCCCCTTGGGAGTGATGTAGAAAAATGCCCTGGAAGATACAAGCAGTCTTGTACCATCTGAGTATGTTTAATCCCTGCTTCAGAAAACAGAGCAATGAAAACGAAGAAAATCCACCAACACACACACACTCACACTCACACACACACTCACACACACACACACACACACACACACACACATTGATAATGATTGTGTTCACTTTGACATAGCATACTTGGCTAATTAGTATAGCTGTTCAAAAATGCGCTCCTCAGATATAGAATATTATATGTTGTGTCAGTCAACTGTAATTCATTCAAATGCCAGTTACTCGAGTAGTTTTTCACTAGACAACTTATTTACTCTTATTTGAGTCATTTTCATGATCATTAATTACTGTAGCATTACTACAGCTGCTGTATTTTAGTATGTATTTGTACGCGTTCCCACAGTTTTTATATGATGTCTTTGCGCTGGATCAGCCAGATCCTCCCCTCAGCAGTAGTAGTGCAGCAGGTCGTGAAATTTGAAAGCATTTACTATAATTAAAGCATCGAGAACCGTCACACCACTGCAAATCACATATACCGAATGCAAATGTTTGTTTTGTTATGAAAATCAGTAAGAACTAGGATTTTTTTTTTTCTTTTTCTGGTAACTGTGAATAAAACATGAATAGCCCAGATCTAAAATCTGCTTGTCCCTGGCATTTGGGCTACTGATTGAAACCCTGGATATAGTATATGTTTAAGGTATTTGTAAAAGAAAATGTTAGGTCAAGAGGGAAAATAAGCGATGAATATCTAATATGAAACCATCTTTACTACAGTACTATGACATCTTGATTCTGAAAGTTTAATAAAACAATGGTTTTATTTTTAATACCTGCCCTTCAGTTGTATTAATTCACACACGAGGTGACACCACAGGTGCGAAATCCATCCTTTATACTTTGCTGGATTTTTTTTTTTAGATAGAAATGTTAAATAGACAAGATAGGTCATCTGAAAGACACAATCCCCCATGATCTTGTTTGTACAAGCTTTTTTGTTGTTCATTAGTGTTGATATTTGTTCATTGTCAGTGTATTAGTGACTAGATGAGTTGGTTATTGGGTATATTGATCTGGTAAGAAATAAATTGCCAATTCAGTGTATATTAATGTTATTGAGGTTTATTTGATATGACAGGCGAATTTTCCAAGAAGAAAGTTTTCTTCTGGGAACACATTTAGTCAGCACTTTTCCCAGTTTTAAATGCTCAAGTAGCCCAAATTGAAAACACTAATTCATTTATAACGCTAATAAGATCATTTAAAATCTATTGAATGTAATCTGCACAACCGACTGTGTGTCCATTCACTCAGCTAAACACTAATGAAGAAGAAAAAGCAGCTTACTCTAGCGCATAGATTCCCAAACCCATTCAACTTAAATGATTTCACCTTACGTACTGGCTGAGATTTTAAGCAGTACAAATTTTTTTCTTTTTGAAAATGTTGTCTTATGTTTTTAAAAGAGCTGGCTTCATTTAATATTTTTGATTAGAGACATACAGTACAGTGACACACTTAGGGAGGTTTGGACTCGTCACTGTTTGTGCATGTAATTTCACATTTTAAATTCTCCTCAGTGTATTTACATAACTTTTTCCTACTTTGGAGCTTTTGCAGTTTGACTCAGATGTTCTTCCTTTTGTGATTTTCTTTTACTGTCAACATATAAAGTCCAGCATGGTGTATTACTGCTTAGCACGTTTGCCTTGCACCTGCGGGGTTGGGGGTTCGGCTCCCGCCTCCAACCTGTGTGCTTCGGGGGTTTCCTCTAGGTACACTGGTTTCCTCCCCTAGTCCAAAGATGGTAAAGATGCACTTATGTAGCGCTTTTTTTCTACAAAGGTTCTACAAAGCGCTTTACACTGGTTCTCATTCACCCATTCACTCATACATTCACACACCAATGGTAGCAGAGCTGCCATGCAACTTGAGGTTCAATGTCTTGCCTAAGGACATTTCGGCATGTGGAGTCACGTGGGGCGGGAATCCAACCACCAACCCTACGACTAGTGGACAACCCGCTCTACCACCTGAGCCACAGCCGCAATTCTGCAAAGATATGCATTGTAGGCTGATTGGCATTTCCAATTTTTCAGTAGTGTGTGATTGTGCCCTGCAATGGGTTGACACCCTCTCCAGCGTGTCCCCACCTTGTGCCCTGAGTTCCATGCGATAGGCTCCAGGCTCCCTGGGGACCCTGTGTAGGATAAGCAGTATCGATAATGGATGGATGGATGGATGGATGGATATAAAGTCCATAAAGTGGTTTAATAAGTTCTTAAGATTAGAAAGTGTTACTAAGTTAGTAATTGATTTGTTAGTTTATTGATTAATTAGTTAGGAATTGACATTTAACTTTCACTGTTTTTAATTAATTACATGGCTCTTAGAACAGATTATTTCCAGCACAAATAGGGCTATGGCACCCTAAGTATGTCAGGCGATTGTATAAAACCTGAACCAATTTAGTTTTTTTTTTTTTTTTTAAATCCACGTGGGGTCCGTTAGGAGATCATGAGTTCGATTCCTGATGATGCCACAGTCATCTGTGACGGAGAATGAATGGAGCAAAATTGGGCATGCTCTCTTGGTTAGGGGGATGGCATACTTTCTCTGCCCTGCCAATCACAGCAACACCAGACAATCACAAGAGTATTAGGAAGCAAGTATGATGAAGATAGCAGTTTCATCCGAGAGTGTTACGAAGCACATGCTAGCCTTCACCCTCCCCTGTTGGTAGTTGCTGTGTGATAAGGGAGAGCTGTCTGGTGAGTGGGCATTGCCAGGTGACCAAACTGGGAAGAAAATGGGAAAACATCTCCATTAAAAATATCTGATTAGTAAAATTAAGTTCCGTCTGGAAATTTAAATCTTGAAAATCTCTGTAGAGTGTATTTACATCCATTCTCTCTGACAAGACAGACGTCTCTATGCTTAAATAATTTGTCAATTATTATGCACTGTACAAATTCTTATAAATCATTGAGCAATATTTAAGATATTTCATGTCATACGATACATCACAGAGCTAGACAAGTTAATGTGACATTGACATTTCTATCAGTCTGACAAACCCTCTGCAATTCCACCGGTTGCAGAGTACTGGAGGTACATGAGGGAGTGTGTGTGGGGGGTCAGTATCAGACTCTATGCTCACACTCATTTATTGCATCAGACAGCCAAGTGAAAGTAAGTGCTTTGAGGGTTGGACACCTGGTGCCTCGGTATCGTCCAGAGTTTATTCCTTGAAGCTGTCCCACTGAGTCAAACCTCCAAACCAATCTGCACTTCAATTCTCTCAGCTGCTTCACACGCACCACAGGAGGACTGTGTGATGCCTCATCTGTCTCTGTCCGTTCAGCAGACTTTTCCGACACCCTGCTGCACTTCTACACATAACTCTGACCCCATCACGACACCCTCGCAAACTGACTTCACATATTGCCTCAGCCCTGTTTGACAGAATTGCTGCGGGGGAAGCTGCAAAGCCGTAGTGCTCAAGAGAAAACAAAAAGGAGGCAAAGGAGGTGGAGGTGAGAGACCTTGTGGTCTGTGTGTACAAAGATTCAATTCAACACAATGTGTACAAACCGTTACATGAGTAGCAGGAGCAATTGGTCAGGGAAAATGTGTCCTTGAGGTCTGGTAGACATCAAAGAGAATGGGAAAAGGGAATTGTTTAAAAGAAAAAAACGAGAGTGTGCAGTGAACAATGGTGTTATGTGTGCTGTTATCAAAACAGGAGGATTAAAATACAGAACACATTCAGAAAGACAGAATAATGAGACATGCCAAATCCTTGACATCATAAGACCCAAGACATAAAGCAGAGGTGGGAAAACTGTCAATGCTATCATTTCACATTACTCAAAGGCATTTCTATGAGACGCAATACGTATCATGATGTATTGGTTTGTGAACAATTTCCTCGCAGTACAGCACTGTTGTGTTTGTTTTTAAAGGCTGTTTAATAATACTTTAATTTAATGTTTGCAAAAAATGTATTAATGCTTTATTATATTAGAAAATATTTGTATAGAAAAAAAAAAAATTCAGATAAGATAAACTGTACAAATATTAACATTACATCAGCTGCTTCCAGTCAATTTATAATTACTTAATACATAAATACATAAAAATGTAATAAAAAGATATAACATCCACAATATCTCCAAAAAACAATTATGTAACATAATTTATCATGGTCAATATTACGCATATCGTCATATCACCCAGCCCTAGCGTTGAACTCGAATTCTGCTTGTGCCACATCAGCATTTTTAAGCGCCATAAATAAGGCTTTTTTAAAATATATATATATATATATTGCAGTCTATTATTATCTATTCTATTGATTAACATGACTAACCTAGGCTATGAAAGTAAAGCAGGAACAATAATATACTCACTGAAATGAGTACTCACAGTAGGTAGCTGCTATAGCATAAGTGATAACACGAACTAACTTGCCTTGTGGGTGTTTCACAACATTAAAAGTAACTATAAACTGATAAAAAAAAACTATGACATGAACTAAATTACCTCAAAATTTTTAAGTTGATCAGTCAATTTCTTTAAGCCAAATACACTTAAATATAACAAGTTCGAGTTAATTTTTTTGTTCTATTTGAATGTATTTGGCTTAAAGAAATTGATTTATCAACTTCAAAATTTTGAGGTAATTAGTTTCCTCAAATTTTTTGAGTTAAATGAACTTATTCGGTTTTACAGTGTAGCTGCATACTGTAGCTTTACAATTAGTTTCACTCTAGTTACAGTATAATATATGATTATTACTAAGTAATATGCTTTCATAAAAAATAACTGAATAACATCATTTTAATCACGAATTTAATCAAAAGTACATCACAAAGCTGTATGATTTTCAAATGAGCTTAAACACATCCTAATGTACAGAGCAATAAACTAGCCAAGTGCTTCTAACATCCACTGTCAGTTCTCTGTCTGTGCATGTGTGGATTTCTGTCAGTGTGTGTGTGTGTGTGTGTGTGTGTGTGTGTGTATCTGCCCTGTGGACCGCTACTGCAATCACACTTTTGCATGCAATGTGCACAGCTGAAGTCTTCAAAGATGCAGTTTTTGAAAACTTAATGTGCAGCATTTGGTTTGATGTGAAATGTGTATAATTAAAAGGACAGTACTCTGACAGTTCTGCAAAGTTTCGTTCACTTCATTTGTAAGTCTTTAGTCCTCCTTCTGTAAGTAGGGAGCTGTCAACAAGTGACAACTAAGCATTCAAAACAAAGCAGAACTGTCCTTGCAACTCTCAACTATGCAAACAATGAAATCTGTTGTAGGTTACATCTTTCTGTCTACTGCGTAGGTGTATTTATCCATCCCAAACACTCTACAATTTCTTTATTTTGTCAGAATTCTTCTTCTTATTTCTCAGTAATTGGATGAACACAGTGACAGCTGGGTGTGATAACTATCAATAGTTCAACAAAAAACCTTTAGGGATGAGCAATGAGTTATATCATGAGGTATCATTAATGGCATAATGAGAAAGACTTGACATGACTGTCACTAACTGGCTGTATGAATCTATAGTCTGGGCTAGAAAGAAATCAGCCCCAGCTTTGCTTATTGAACCATTCTGTCTATTTCTCTTGCAACCATTGGTGATGTTATTACTCTTGTTTTTTAATTTATTTTTATCAATTTATATTTATCCCTGGATGAACACGATGTCATGATGTAATTCATTCATTCATAGACTGAGGTCGTGATTTCCTACAAGTTCTCATGTGTAAAACATGTGCAAACAGTTGTCTATGACAAATTGCATTTTTCATATGAACAAAATTACTTAGGCATTTCTAACCTAAGTTGCAGAACACACCTTTTTTTTGCACCTGCAATGCAATTTACTAAGCATGCATTTACACACACAATTTAATATGACTAAAGGGCAGGTATTAAATTTCCAGAAGCCTGCTTTCAATGGTTGAAGACAGGATTATATCAATTACAGTACATACCATAGTCTAAATAATGAGAAAGCACATACAGTATGGAAAAGTTTGTAGTCAGAGTATTTATTTCGTATTAACGCTCTGGAATTGTTATTCATAATGGCAATTCTTGACCTGTGTAATAAGTCCTAATGAGTCAATTAAAGCCTAACATGTGAATTAAGTTCTGAGGCTTTACATCAAGAACAGTGTCCAGTCTTTTGCACATGCAACAATTACTATTTAATTTTTTTTTATTATTATTTTTTTAGTTAATCAGATATGAAGTAACTGTGCATTAATAGTTGTAGGAAATGTTTTATTTAAAATAGTTTGCTGCAGAGTTTTGTTTTTCAATTCAGTTCAATTCATTTTTATTTGTATAACGCTTTTAACAATTGACATTGTTTCAAAGCAGCTGTACAGAAATATATAAATTTAGGGTATACAATTTAAATTGATCAATTTATTCCTAATGAGTAAGCCAGAGGCGAGGGGGAAAGGAAAAACCCCCTGAGACGATATGAGGAAGAAGCCCTGAGAGGACCCAGACTCAGTAGGGATCCCGTCCTCATCTGGGTGACATCTGGGAATTATAAATAATTCCCCTCTATATCTGTGTACTACATGATCAAAAAGTGTAATTGTGTAAACAGGAAATTCATTCTAGTTTTCACACGAAGTCTATTTTGTTGAAGTTATTAAATGTTCATTGATGGAGACTTGAGTGCAAGACTGCAAAACAGCAATTGTAGTCCTAAGCCATTGTAGCAAAACTGATCATATCAATTGCAGTCCAAAGCCATCGTCATGATTTTTAAATGGTACCATCCTCAGTCATCTCATTTATCTTTAGGTTGTACATGTGGGGCCATAATCAGCAACATTGAGTGATTGACAAGTGATTCCAAGGGCATTAGGATGGATCAGACCGGTCCGGAGAGCAAAGGATCAAAGGTTCGCTCAGGTACTGCAGCGTGAGACCATTCAGTGCTCTATAGGTCAATAGTCCATCCATCCATCTTCTATACCGCTTAATCCTTTTCAGGGTCCACGGGGAAACCTGGAGCCTATCCCAGAAAGCAACGGGCACAAGGCGGGGTACACCCTGGACAGGGTTAGGTCAATAATAGTATTGTATAATCAAAGCAAAATTAGATTGGGAGCCAATGCAGTGTGGATAAGATAGGGGTGATGTGTTCATATCTTCTAGTTCCTCATAAAGACTCTTGCTGCTCCATTCTGGACTAACTGGAGCTTGTTTATGATCCTACTGGAACATCCAGACAGGAAGGCATTACAATAATCCAACCTAGTGGTAACAATAGCATGAACTAGTTATTCTGCATCGTGTAATGCCATTATGTTTCTTATCTTAGCAATATTTCTGAGATGAAACAAGCCTATCCTGGTAATATTAGCTACATGGGCTTCAAATGATAGACTGGAGTCAATAATCACTCCAAGGTCTTTTACTGCTGCACATGACGAAACAGGAAGACCATCCAGAGATACTATGTAATCAGAAAGCTTACTTCTAGTTGCATCTGGTCCTGTCTTTACTTCTTGAGTTTTGTTTGTTTGTTTGTTTGAACTTTGTAATTACTTTCTAATTTGGCCAGGGGTGCACAAACATTTGCATACAGTTGTATCCACATTGTCCATCAACGTCTCCAAAACCAAAAAAAAAAAGTGTGTTTTTTTTTAATTATGACCAAGGTAAATATTAGATACTGGTTTCATATTAGATACTTGCTGAATATTCACACATTCGTACATCCAGTGCAGGTTTTGTGTCAAAATAGATCGGTATTTGGAGCTATCCAGAATTCCCTCTGGTTTGACTAGATCTCCAGTCCCAGCTGAAGAGAAACAGCTCCATGACATGATGCTGACATCACCATGCTTCACTGTAGGTATGCTCCTTGGGTGATAAGCCGCTTTTCTTTTGTGCCAAACATATCTTTTAGAATTATGCCCAAAGCTTTCTACCTTGGTCTCATCAGACCATAACAAATCTCGCCACATGGTTTGAGGTGATTTAGGTGGGATTAGATATTTTTTCGTAAAAGATCTTTTGTCTAGCCAGCCTACCCTATAGCCAACATGCAGGGATTGTTGACATATGCACAGAGCGACCAGTACTTGACCAGCTCTTTGGCTCATGTTCTGCAGGCTGAGAAGCTGCAGAAGGTGTTACGCAGATCAGGACTAAGCAGGGATCAGCGTCAGCCAGTGGGTTCAGCAGGGAACAGGATGGTGAAGACGAGCAGGAGAGCTGAGGTTTAGGAGGCAGATGGTGGGGTGAAACAGGAGTCAGTGTGACAGACTTTATTCTCTCTGTCTCATCAAACACACACAAACACTCTCTTGCTCTCGCTCTCTCTCTCTCCCATGTCAATACAATCTCTTCACTACTCCTGAATTAACTTGGATTTTCTTGGATTGTAGAAACACATTTTATACTGAATGGAGTAAGCAGAGATACAGCCAGGGTTCAGGATGATGAGCCTTTCACAAGCATTCAGGATGCACATGCATACTGCCCATCATAAAGCAGCATAATTATGGCACACTGTGTGTGTGTGTGTGTGTGTGTGTGTGTGTGTGTGTGTGTGTGTGTGTGTGTGTAGATTAGCATACTATATGAATGATACATTTAGCTTCTAAGAGTTAACATTTATATTTAACATTTATCATTTTTGTTTGCATATACATGTACCTGTGAAATATATATTCATATATTTATATTTACATTTCAATTTAAGTTTTATGCTTAATAATTGTTTTTTTTTATTTATTTGTTTTTTAAATATAACACT
This sequence comes from Stegophilus panzeri, assembly GCA_024331685.1. Lineage (NCBI taxonomy): Eukaryota > Metazoa > Chordata > Actinopteri > Siluriformes > Trichomycteridae > Stegophilus > Stegophilus panzeri. The sequence continues at coordinate 25,596,215 of JANDJT010000217.1, read as the reverse complement.
GAAAAAGTATGACTCTGTTATAGACAACATTTTGAAACTTTAAAAAAATGATTTACAAATTAATATTAATATTATTTGTATAAAAATTTACATGTAACATTTAGTTATATTTACCATTTACAATTAATATTTACATGTAACATTTATGTTTATTTTTCAGATTTACAGTAAAGATTTAAATTCTACATTTTAAGTTTATATTTAACATTTACAGTTAATATTTATATTTAACATTTGGGTTTATTCTTAATGTTTGCATTTACAAAGTTATGTTTAATATTTAGATTCATATTAAACACTATTTAAATTTAATATTTACATTTAACATTTAGGTTTATTTAAAAATAAATTAAGTTAGTATTTATATTTAATATTTGGGTTTATTATTTATTTAAAATTACGTTAATATTTGTAGTTAACATTTACCATTAAGATTTACATTTAACACTTTATTATTCTTAATTTGTACATTTAATATTTACATGTAATGTTTAGATTTATATTTAACATTTACAGTTAATATTTACATGTAGCCTAATGTTTAGATTTATTTTCAAAGTTTCCATCAAATATTTACATTTAAATTTTGGATTTATATTTAACATTTACAGTTAATATTTACATTTAACATTTAGGTTTATTTTGACTATTTACATTTAATGTTTACATCTAACATCTGTGTTTGTATTTAAAATTTACAGCATTTACATTTAACATTTATGTTTATATTTAACTGAAACTTAAAACTCTTATTTTACTAGAACCATTATCTAAATGTATAAGAATGGCTTCAAAAACTTAAATACAGAAGAGTATTAAACTTTTTACATTTAGTTCCACATACCATACAAATGTTTGTAAAAGAGAGAGAGAGAGAGAGACGAGAGAGAGAGAGAGAGAGAGAGAGCGAGAGAGAGAGAGAGCGAGAGAGAGAGAGAGAGAGAGAGAGAGAGAGAGCGGGAGAGAGATAG
>JANDJT010000217.1:25536523-25555283 GCA_024331685.1 Stegophilus panzeri | reverse complement strand
CATGACCATCTTATCATACACCCTAACATGACCATCTTATCATACACCCTAACAAGACCATCTTATCATACACCCTACCCAAGACCACCTTAACATACACCCTAACAAGACCACCTTGTCATACCCCTACCCAAGAATAACTTATCATACCCAATAACAAGACCACCTTATCATACATCCTACCCAAGACCACCTTATCATACATCCTACCCAAGACCACCTTATCATACCCCCTACCAAGACCATCTTATCATACCCCCTACCCAAGACCATCCTGTCATACACCCTACTCAAGACCAACTTAACATACACCCTACCCAAGACCACCTTAACATACACCCTAACAAGACCACCTTGTCATACCCCTACCCAAGAATAACTTATCATACCCAATAACAAGACCACCTTATCATACACCCTACCCAAGTTCACCTTAACATACAACTTCCGTTAAACCACCTTATCACACCTTATCATACACCCCACTCACGTTTAAGTAAAACCCTCTCATCAGTACACGTGATGGGATTCTCCGTTTTCAGTGTTTGATCTGTGGCATGAAACGATTGAGTTAAAAAGCAAATGTTCCTGACAGACATGTCAACTCTCAGCATGCTAGCACACTAACATTTCACAGATACTCTGTTATTCTGAGTCAAATATTTACATAATTGAAAGGGAAAAAAATGTCGTAAGGGTGTCTTAATGGTGCTAATGTTGAAGAAACTTTGAAAACATGTCTTGTTAGATGGCAGATTAAATCGAAGTAAAGCATTTAAAGAATTTAAGCCAAAGCTCCAGTTGTAGAGCATGTGAGCACACTTTGATTTTTATCCTGGACTTAACATTTTCAGGTCAAAGGTCGCACAAAACACACATTCCTCTCTTTAGCAGTGGGGAAGCAGCTACACACCCCTCATTCTCATTGGCTCATTCTCCATAAGACATTTTGGCATGTCTGGGCTTCATTTTGGGGTTCGAGTAATATTGTTGTTCTTTAAAGAAGCGCTCACGGTCTCATAAAGTTGGTTATTGGTTCCAGATGCCAAAGCTCCAAACATGTGGAGAGGGGGCAGGGTCTGCAACAAGGTTTAGTCTTTTCAGGAGATTAGAATGGTGAGCGAGCTTCATGTTGGGCAGAGAAGAGTTAGAAATCACAATCCAAAGTTCAAGTCTAATCTCTTATCACTGTTTATAGCTGGGAGATATTGCCACTCCAGAGCAGAGCAGTGTAAGAGCCAGATGTTTGTGTACGAAGTACAGATGTGTGTTGTGTGCCTTACACCACATCCCTACAGACACTGAAAAAACAGCTTCTGGTTGCTGTAGATTCTACAGATGCTTAGTCATGCCAAATAGGAAAGTTTGCATTGTTACAGCCAAAATGTTGGTATTACTAATATACTCTAATATCACTTAGATCTGAGCAAAGGAAGACAATTTTGCCATAAATCCATACACTTAAAGGTGCAGGGTATGATTTTTTAAAACCATCTGTTACCTGTCTAATCACAAATTTAAAGAGAAAGGGTTAGGGCTGATTCACTTTGTTAAAAACTAATGCTAGTATGTCAATATTGTGAATCTCATTATTGGTTTTGCTCAAGGACCCAGACATGACAGTTTGGTAGGACTGGGTTTTGAACACCCTTGTGCTTTGTAACCCAAAGCATTAACCGCTGAGCCATTGCAACTAGTTCATAAATCTTAGGCACTATAGTTAGAGGCTTGAAACAAGGATTGAGACATGGAAATCTAGCATATGGAATCTTCTTAACCACCACTAGTGTGTAGCATCCACCTGGATGATGCGACGGCAGCCATAGTGCGCCAGAACGCCCACAACACACCAGCTATTAGTGGAGAGGAGAGAGTGATATAGCTTATTCAGAGATGAGGATTATTAGGGGGACATGATAGAGAAGGGCCAATGGGGGAATTTCACCAGGACACCGGGGTTATACCCCTACTCTTTTACGATAAGTGTCTGGGTTTTGTAATGACCACAGAGAGTCAGGACCTCGGTTTAACGTCTCATCCAAAAGACAATGCTGTTTTTACAGTATAGTGTCCCCGTCACTATACTGGTGCATTAGGCCCCACACAGACCACAGGGTGAGCGCCCCCTGCTGGCCTCACTAATATAATTTCCAGCAGCAAACTCAGCTTTCCCCAGGAGATCTCCCATCCAGGTACTGGCCACACTCAACCCTGCTTAGTTTCAGTGGGAAACCAAGTGAGAACTGCAGGGAGATATGGCTCTGGAAAATATCAAATATCTAGGCTGTTACTAGATATGTAGCCAATTCAGGGCTTGAAGAATATTCGGGGACCATGATAGATAAGGGCCAATGGGGGAATTTCACCAGGACTCCGCGGTTATACCACAGAGAGTCAGGACCTCGCTTTAACGTCTCATCCGAAAGACGGGTTGTTAGTTACTATTAAATAGCATTTAACAGTGTTTTTACTAGCAAATGCAATGGTCAGACCAAACATGAATAAAATTCAAAAGCCAATTCACTCAAGAGGAAAGGACGTGGGATGTGAAAAATGGGAAAGAGCATATGTCATATTAAACAATGTATGGCCACAAATGTTAACTCAAAACCATTCTGAAAACTCACAAACAAGGAGTTATTTCATAATTTGTGCTTTTTTTTTTTGTCGTTGACAGCATTATCTTAATGAAAATCGTACAGTCTAACGCAACATTTAAGGCTAGACGACTAAATAGCAGGTTAACTAGCCGACTAACTATTTGGGACAGCAAGGTGTCCCAAGGATGTGGAGGATTGTGCATATTTATGTACATATGTATGTACATTTCTGGCATTTCTATAACATGGGAAAGAATACAGTTGGACCTAGGCCATTTGAATAGGCCCTTGGGCATAAAATTAATATAAAATTATTTAATATTCTACACAAATTAATATCAGTGATCTAATTTTAATGCTTGTGCCAGTGACGATGATATTCTCTCCATTTTCTTGAAGTTGCCCTCTCTCTCTCTCTCTCTCTCTCTCTCTCTCTCTCTCTCTGTAGGTATGGTGGGTTATGGCATGGCGAAGGCAGCAGTGCATCAGCTGTGCAAAAGTCTGGCTGGACAGAACAGCGGGCTTCCTGCAGGCACTGTAGCCGTGGCCATCCTACCGTAAGCGCTCTTCCTCTATCTCTCTCTGTCTATCTATCTTTTATAAGCACAAATCTGCTTCTGCTGCTCTTAGTCCTAACCTGAACTACAGATCTGTTCATCAAAGGCTGCATGCCTCAGCATTTTTCCTCTACCTCCTTAAAGAGGCGCCATGAGAAATGAGACAGCTGAGGAATTCTGACTTTTAGGCTTACCAAACATTAGATTTATCTAGAGTCCTTTAGCAAAACATGGTTATGAGAGACTAATACAGTTTTTAAATGATACCAAAGAAGAATAAGTCAGTCTTGAGTAATATATGTCAAAAGGATTGTGATGTCTTCAGTTCCTCTGAAGCTTAGCTTTAGTTCCAGTAATCAGTTTGCATTGATTTGGGCACTGTATGCCCCCAAAATACAAACAAGTGACACGAGCGACGAATTTTAGATACATTCGGGTGCTTTCACATGTTCTTTATCAACCACCAGTGCATGTTTTGCATGTAATCCTTTGGGAAGCAGCCACAAGGCAGTTGAAATGTGATGAGTGGTGCAACAGAAAAAAAAAGTTTGCCATAAAGGTCAGCAAAAAGTTCAACTTGTATTTTTTACCTCCCAACCAATCAGATCACAGGACAGAGCACTGGTCTTGTTAGGGAGTGAATATAAGGAGATTTATGACATGTTGAATGGAAAACATTTTATTGTCGATATTCCAGAACTGTGAAATATAAGTAAGGGATAATCCACATCTAGGTGTGCGTTACACAGTTTTAAAGCATGACGTGGAGGCAAAAAACCTCCGCGTAGTGCATTAAAATCGTGCGCTAGCACACCTAGCCGTATATTGTCCCACCTATACCATAGTCACGTGCCAGCACTGACGAGTTAAATCTGTCATTGATGTTTGCAGCACAAAAATTGACTGAAAAGATAAAAATAACAGTTAATTTTCGTTCGTTATTTTATATACGGGTCGTTAGATTTAGAATTCCACCCAGAGTGAGAGAATAATGGCATCTGTCTAGTAATAATGAAGCTGTGAGTTTCAATGTATGTTACTATGGTTACAGTTGTTTATAGGCAGCGCATTCATTTAGAACTGTGATTAAACTGACCAGAACTACCCGTGGTGTACATGTTTGAACGCACACCTTCCAGCCAATCAGAATTGAGTATTCGGACAGACCATGGTATAATTAAAAATAACCACTCGCTTATTTTTAGGACATTCATGACGTCCCACTTTAATTGCGTCAAGTCGCACAGGCAGCTCAAATGATGTTGACGTTCTGCCTCCGAAGCGACGGCAAAGTCAATCAACCTCCTCTCTCTCTCTGTCTGTTGCCTGTGATGCAAATTGAAATTCCAGCAAAAACACTTAAGCCTTATCCTTTCTTCCAACCAAACCCAGATTCTTCTGTTGTAATTATGAACACCATGTGAGTTGCCTTTTAAGGAAAAGGGGCAGGGCTAAGGAACTTTCTGGGGCTGGGGGAAAAAAATGCCAATCATGATTAGAAACCTGAAATGAAATTAAATAAATAAATAAATACTAGTGAGAGTCATTGCAAAATTGTGGATTACATGTTCTTCCATGGTGAATTTTCGGATTATTACAGGTCTGGAAATACGTTCCATATCATGATATAAGCTTGTTTCCACTCCTTTGGTGTTAGTCATGAGCATAGCTTTAAATGGCATGTCGCTCCTCTTGTTGCTGCCTCGGGCATCTGTGCTGTCGTTCCAGAGATTTTCCGAGATAACCCCGTTATGATGTCATGTTCCAGGGTTACCTTGGATACTCCAATGAACAGGAAATTCATGCCTGATGCAGACTTCAGCAGCTGGACACCAATGGAATACATAGCAAAGTGAGTGTTTAAAGTGTGCATTAGTAATTACTGTAAGAAAAAATTGGATGGATGGATGGATGGATGGATCAATATAAATCCATTCTGAGGCAGACATGGGGAGAAACATTAAATTGATGGTAAAAATGGATGGATTTGGCCACAAGATGGCAGTGATGTTCCTCCAGAGACCGAATGTTTACAGAGTAAACATGCTGGTGGTTTTGAAAAGCTTTCGTTCAGATCAGTAAAGGAAAACACTTTTGGGGTTGCCAGGTTATTAATTACTAAATTAGTATATCACATAGCAACAAAAAATGGCAATTCACCGTTAACTCATCCAATATATGGAATATTCCATATACAAGTCTACCATGTCATTCAAAGCAAATTATAGCTCAATGTATTCCATAAAAGTCGTGTGCATTTCAAGACAAGAAGACGCAAGTCTTTCAGGAAAGCTAATAAACATGTTTTTCAGATCACGACAGGTGCCTACCCTTTTTTCACGGTTTTATGGTATTATTGTGATACCACATTAGACTTAGATTAGAATGAAATAAAAGATACAAGATGCCTGAAAGAGTTCTTGAACATATTGTCAAATATATTCGAATCAGATGTAGTCACTGTGTATGGCTGCATTTACTGTATTTTCTAGACTATGAGATGGACTATATGACCTGTGCACACATAGCCGACCTTAACACTACACGTCTTCCCCAAACTGTTACCACAAATTTGTTAACACACAATTGTCTAGAACATCATCTAACATTAATATTTCCTTTCACTGGGATTTCCCTAAGAGGCTCAAACCTGTTCCAGCATGACAATGCCCCTGTGCACAACGTGGCTGAATGAACACCAATTCCCAGAGCCACGCTCCAAAATCTAGTGGAAAGCCTGAATGGAGGCAGTTATAAGAGCAAAAGGGAGACCAACTCGAATTTACTGCCCATGGTTTTGGTATGGAATGTTCACTGGTCAGGTGTCCACATCCTTTTGGCCACCTAGTGTATTTTTGGCTTCTCGCAAGTGCGGTGATGTATAGAGTAGACAGTTATTAATGTAAACTCAGTCATGCGTACACTGACTGAGGAACTCAAGGCTGACCCACTGTGTTATGTGGGAAGATTAGATGTGGATTCGATGAAACGTCTAATCTCACAGGAGGAGCCTGAGCTCCAGAGATTAGCGAGCAAGCAGGAGACATGGAGGAATAGAAATCGGCTCTGCGATTGGGTGCGGGGTCTTAGTTAATTAAAACAAACATAATAACTGAGAGCTGAGGCTTTTCTCTTCTTTCTGGAATCTTCTATGTGGGCTTGTGATACCAGTTTTCCTCATGTCTCTTTCTCCCTCTTTCTCTCTCTCTCTCTCTTATGTCTCTCGTTATCCTGCCCCCGTTCTCATTCCTGCTGTCATTTTCACTGCTCTATCTCTTTTTCCAGAATGTTCTACAGCTGGGCCACTGGGTCAGAGCGGCCAGCCTCAGGCAGTCTGATCCAGCTGGTGACGTCAGGAGGAAAGACAGAGGCCACGCCGGTTCAATAAAAACCAGGAGACGAGAAGAGGAGTAGAAGGAAAGAGGGTTGGATAAAGCAAACATTTAGTATTCAGCTGCATAAAAGAAATATAAGGGGGGGAAATAAATAATAATAATAACCTCTTGTGAAGGGAGAAGACATTCAGTGCCACCTGTTGACATGTTACACTACACACAATTCCTTACTATGGTTTGATCATTGAGTAAACCCATAGCCTGTATTTTTATTTACATCGTGTTTAATGTTTATTCTTAAAGACAGCTTAAAGCAGTGCTCACCAACCCTCTTCCTCGAGATCTACCTTCCTGCATGTTGCATCTCCAACCAAAATCTAATACACCTGTTTAAGTTCATCAAGAACTTCTTAAGGCAATGATTAGATGGTCACAATTACAGTTGGAGCTAAAGTCTTTAAGAAGGTATGTCCCCAGGAATAAGGTTGGTGACTATTGGCTTAAAGAATATTATACCTCAGCACTGCTGAATTCGCAAACAGAAGGTTAATTTGGATCGTAGTTCCGGCTGTAATTCATATCGCAGGTCAGTATTCACATGCTCGTCCTAATATGTTTCCGTTTCTATAGTAACAGCTCATTCACAGGAATTTGTATGGACGACTAATAACGAACAATTTTTTTTTATTATTATTTATTTTATTTTTTTTAAATGTGTTGGTTGTTAACAAAGCCAAACAAAATTATTTTTGTCTAAGGAGACGTTTGAAAGAATTTACATGTATGGAAGGAGTCTCCAGTGTCAGATGAAACATAATAGAAGAGTCCAGTGAGCTTTCAGTCATGTGACTTCTTTACCTCTTTAGTCTCTAAAAGCAGTAAAATGCTCAGCAGTTAATCCAAATGTACAATGCAGCTTTTCAAACAAGTGACCTTACCCTGCTTGTGTGTGTGTGTGTGTGTGTGTTTGTGTTTGTGTTTGAGAGTAGAATACAGATGAAAAAGTTTACAGGTAAACACCATCCATCAAAATCTTTCCTGTGCTTTATGGCTGTGTGTTAGAGTGATACCGTGTATGGGCCAGTGTTAAGCAGTAAAACATTTCCCATAATCCACTGCTTGGTTTTTGAGTCTTTTTGTATCAACACCACAATCCTATTCAAATATTACACATATGAGAGTGTGTGTGTGTGTTCATTCATCTTTGTTAGTGCTCCATATGGACACACTGTGCAATATTACACTACCAGTCAAAAGTCTGGGTGCACTTCTGGTTTCTGGAAACTTCTTTTATATACAGTATATATATATATATATAATTGTCAGTTTGTTACAGCATAGAAAGAACTTTTCAAATACTCACATTCTTTAAAAAAAAAAAAAAAGCAGCGTCTGAAAACAATGTTCAAGGAACTTGAATCTTGATGTTTTCTTCAGCTTCGTATACCAAGTTAAAGGCAAAGTTTGGTGAAAAACAAATATACAGTTTTTTCCACTTAGTCACATCATTCATTCATTCATTCATTCATCTTCAGGAAGCGCTTTATCCCGATCAGGGTCCTGGTGGATCTGGAGACTATCTATCCCAGGAACACTGAGCGCAAGGCAGGAATACACTCTAGAAGATATGCTAGTTTATTACAGGACATCATGTACACACACATACACATTACACCGTATCATCCATAGCAATTTGAAGTCCCAATACACCTACTAGCATGTTTTTGGGAGGTGAGAGCAACCGAAGAACCCGGAAGAAACCCACACAGACGCTATGGATGGATTGGAGACTCTGGAGCTGTGAGACGGCAAGGCTACGGTAGGTTTAAGTGGAAATCTAGTACGTTTCAATGAAACCGCTTCAAAGTTGGGAAAGACATGCTAACGCTTGTTAAAGGAAATATCCAGTTTACACAATTTTCCACTCACCTCACATGTAGTTGATTAGACAAGGCATCTTTGGCATCCAACATAGTTTTCACTGGCGCTATGAAGTGAATGCATCTCAAAATCTCTTCCAGAAACATAAGGCTAAGTCTTCATATACTTACATCCAGTGCCATCGTTAAGCTAGTTAATCTAATTTTATAACAAAAAGATTCATGTAAAGCAGGGGTGTACAATCTTATCCACAAAGGGCCGGTGTGGGTGCAGGTTTTCATTCCAATTAAGCAGGAGTAACAAAGGTCGTTAATGACGATCAGGGTTCAGTTTTGCTGATTTCTTCTGTGTATATCTCATAATAAATACTTTTAGATCTTCAAACAAAATACAACATAAAGGCAACCCGAGTAAACACACAATACAGTTTTATTGGTTGCAGTTATTGCTGCTGAAGGTGGCACAACCAGATTTTAATTTTTAGGGGGGCAATTAGTTTTTCACATGGGTGATAGGTCTTTTTTATAAAAAATAATAATAATAATAAAAATAAAAAAAACATAAAATAAAATATAAAAACTATTGTGTTTACTCGGGTTGCCTTTATTTGAAGATCTAAAACTATTTATTATGAGATATACACAAAAACAGAAGAAATCAGGATGGGGCAAATACTTTTTCACAGCACTGTAATTTAAGTCAATATGGTAAAGCACAATTGTTATTGTTTGAACAGATGTTTAATAGCCAATCTAATAGCATATCAGCAAAACTGAACCCTGATTGTTGAGTGCAAAACTTTGCACCCCCAAAAATTCCTGGCTTGAAGTAAAGGCACATGCAGCTCCATTTTACAATTTACTCAAAAGTATCATTAGAAAATATTAAAAATGACGTGGACATTTCATGTAAAAACACAACGAATTCAAAATATAAAAGCAAAAGCAACAGATTTATATAATATTATTAATTTAAAAAAAAAAAAAAAAAAAAACATTTATTGTTATTTAAATAATCAGTAACTGGACTACTGATCAGAAGGTCAGGTGTTCCAATTCCAGCACCACCAAACTGCCACTGCTGGGCCCTTGAGCAAGGCCCTTAACCCTCAACTGCTGAAATGTATAAATTACCAAGGGTGCCCTCCACTAATATTGGCACCCTTGGTAAATATGAGCAAAGAAGTCTGTGAAAAATAGTCTTTATTGTTTAACCTTTTAATCTTTTGTTTTTAAAAAAATCATTAAAAAAAAATACTCTCATGGATGGCCATGGCCATCCCAGTCTCCTGACTTGAAACCCATAGAAAACCTGTGGGGTGAACTGAAGAGGAGAGTCCACCAGCGTGGACCTTGAAATGTGAAGGATCTGGAGAGATTCTGTATGGAGGAACGCTCTCAGATCCCTCACCATGTATTCTCCAGCCTCATCAGGCGTTATAGGAGAAGACTCAGAGCTGTTATCTCGGCAAAACGAGGTAGCACAAAGTATTGACTAAAAGAGTGCCAATAATTGTCGCACACCTATATTTAACAAAGATTTTTTTTTTATAAAGTTGTGTTGTGTTTGCAATTGTTTGATATCCATGAGAGCAGAGTATTGTTGGGAATTTTTTTTTTTAATATATATATATATATATATATATATATAAAAAGATCAAAAGGTTCAACAATAAAGACAACTTATTTGTTTTGTCTTTTCTCATTTCTCATTTTGTCCAAAGGGTATGCAAACGTTTGCGTTCATCTCTCCCTCCACTGATCAGTGATCAGTAAATTAATAATCATAACACAATGAGGTGCCTTGAGGTAACACTAAACAAGATTTTGGTTTCTTTTACCTTTTTTTCCCCCGATGTCATCTTTCACCCATGAAAGATTGAAGACGTGGCCCTCTTTCACCCTGCAGTCGTTAGGGTTCCGTCTCTAACAATAAAACATGTGGAAGCCATTTAGTCTGTGCACCAACCGGTCACATAAATAAAGAGTGGGCAGATGGAAGTGGTTAGTGTACCACTGGTGACATGTGTGCACATACTTATGTCTGCATGGTAGTGTATATATATACGTGTATATAAAAGTCTCTGTAATTTAACAGTCACATGTGATTGTCTGCAGGCGTGTGTGTGTGTGTGTGTGTGTGAGTTTATGAGCAGACACACTGGTCCGGTGGTCCACGGATTTATAACGTGCAGATGTGCATTATGAATGTGGACTTTACCTCTAGATGGTGCTGCCTTCCTGACAACCTTCACCTGACAAAATAATTACCAGGATGTTAAATGATATCTCTCACTGAATATTTTCCCAGCGTATTTTGGGAATACAGCGCAATTAACACATTTTCATCAGCTTGCTCTGATTTTTCTAATTGAATATGGTAACGTACTGGTTGTATGAAGGGTTGTAGCATGGTCATTAGCTTGTGCTACAACTAATAGAGTACATATTTCCATATTGGCATATTAGCACTGTACAAATACAGAAATGATCATGATACTACAGTATGTTTTTTCCCTGCTTTGCTTTTTACGCTATAAAAGGCTTGGACAATGAAAGAGCATGTCTTGAAAATCTCATTTTTTTTTAGGGTTTTTACGATAGCCATTATACTCCAGGAGTTACGGTAGGCTACGTTAAGTTCTCTAAGTAGCAAACTGACATTTTTGTTTGTAGCTTGGTGCTAACTCGCTTAACTACTTATAAAATGAATGACAAGATTGAACAATAAATTGTTACTGTGTAAAGACATAGAAAGGATTCATTACAGACAGATGTTTTCCAGGCCTGAAGAAAAGGATTAAAGGAAAGCTCCAGCCTTTTTACAACCTAATGTCTCTCCACCACATCTGTATCATATGTGTGATTACCACAGACAAGAATTTCAACAAACCTTGTTTACTCAAAGGTCACTTCTAATGGAAGAGGAGACAGATGTGACAGAGTGTCCAATAGACGGGAAATGAAGTTTCATAGGCAAAGCAGTACCATGAATTCTTCCCATCTCGGAAAGAAACAAAGCTTAACGGATACGTTGGATTAATTCCTGGGAATGTTTTTAGATTATAATCCGACGTCCTAACAACTGCCTATACTCTTCCGTTATAAGTCAGTTTTCCGTATGTTTCTCAATACAGGGAAATGTGGTAAAATTATTGTCTAAGGTAGGCGTTATCAACTGGTGGACTGTGGTTCAGATACGGACCCAGGAACGTATTTCAGTAGATCGAACTAGTTCAGCGACTCTATATATATATTTTTTTAAACCATTGTAGCTTCTGTACCAGCTTGTTGCAGCCAATCATATGGATTATGGTTCATTATTTATCTGAAGGCAGATATACCAAGAAAGGAACAAGTTTTCACACACATTCATAGATATGTCATTTCATTCACTCTCTTTGGTCTGATATAGGGATGTACTCGAATCCCTAATTTTAAAAACATACATTATTCATTATGAAGAGATATTGTGTTCTAAACAGATACTTTTTTGGTGCTTGTTTTAAAGCTTGTTAGAGAGGTTCACAGGGCATCTGATGGAGACTGGAGGTACGCATCGGGACTGAGATTCCATGGGACTGATCAAATTAAAGTCAGTGAGCAGTCAGATATGAAGCTTGCAGGACAAAGAACGTCCACGTTCATTAACCTGAACATGAACGATGCTTTTTACAGCATTCATTCATCCTTAGTAACTGCCTGATCAGGGGTATGGTGATTTAAGATGATTTGAGAAACAGAAGCAGCTCAATTCATTAGGAAATGTCACAGGCAAGTACAAACAAGCAGGATTAGAAAAAAAGCCCCATGCACATTTAGGCAACGGCCACTTTGGGTTTAAATTCAGATGCAGATATACAGATGTGAATATTTGGAGCACTAATCAGATAAAGATACAGATAGTGGCAGTGCATTACACCCCTAATCTGATTAGAGACATCAAGGCATTGCTTGTTTAAAAAACAAAAGTCTATAATGTATTTTATAGGCGATTGGACACAGAAGCCGCCGAACATTCTCCACTTAAAGTTCAAAACAAATGTCTGAAATTGATGTCTCGTTTATATTCATGAACTAATCATTAAACGGTAACTATTGTCATGATTCAGTCACGTTATTCGCTTATCCGAACACTTACAAGCAAGGAACTGTACGCAGCTGGTCCTTAATCTCACATGTACTACAGATTAGGAAATTAGGCTGAATAAACATTGGAGTATTCCTTGAGGAGAAGGAATGTACCAAGGATCAGAAAGTAAGGATCAGAGCTAAAAACAATGCTGTGCTGAACTACAACATGACCGAATAAATAAAGTGCCAAAAGTAAACTACACTGGTTTTATAGGCGTCTCTGAAGACCAGCATGCAATACGCGAATGCAGAGAACGTTAATGCAACTTGGCAAACAAATGTACAGTAATTTAAAAGAGTTCAGAGGGATGCGTCTTGTTCTTCAGAGTGACTTACTGTCCATAAAATACAGCGTTACAGCACTGAGAGTAGTGGCAGCTCATTGGAGTGAGGATGTGTCATAGCTTATGCCAGGACGAGTGTGTGCAGTTATTCCGCATACACATAGTCAGTGGCTGCACAGTGGCTTAATGATGTGTCTGATTTGTCAGAGCTGCGTGTGTGTGTGTGTGTGTGTGTGTGTGTGTGTGTGTGTGTCGGGTTGGCAGGCTTCACCCATCACCCTGAGCCTACTGTAGCTCTGGCAATATTTCTTTTCTTTTTTTTTCTTCTTTTTTTTCATTTGTCTCATCAACTTCTATGAACACCACCAAATGTAGATTTTCAGAATTAAACTGGCTTATGCAAATCCGTCAGTGTGTGAAGTCAGTTTTTTTATAAAGTGTATTATAATACAGCTGGCAATAGTGTAGTTATACTAGAATAATAATAATAATAATAATAATAATAATAATAATATAGTATAGTTAATAATTTATAGCATATATAGAATATATCATATGTACTGTATATGACTAATAGCGGTCATGATCATAATAATCTTTATAAATATACCAGTAATAGCAATACTAATACTAAATTAGTGAATACTGAATTATGTAGTTATATCTCAACAAACCTAAATTCATGAATACATATATATAGATATACAGTAAAAGATTAAAGAGGTGTCCTGAGATTCATTTAAATCCCAACTTAAAGGTGACGCTCCTCAATTATTTATGTTAATTTGCACGACCGAATGTAAGCCAGTTGATACTGTTGAATATGTAAGTAGGTCTCAGTCAGAGATAATGAGAAACGTCGATAATGATATGCAAATATCGTTGGTGAATTATTTAAGAGGCATGACTGACGGCCTTTTTTTTTTGTTTTGTTTTAACAGCGTGCATTGTTGCCTTTGGAAAATGTAATTTGAGGTTTCAGTGAGATCTTATATAATATCGTATGAGGTCAGAAGGTGTTCAAATCAATCCAATCACCGGTTTATTCTGGTGCGCTTGTTCGAATATGTCATCGTTTCTATAGCAACAGCTCATTCCCATGGACTTGTACGATGGTTTCTCGGTAACATGATGAGCTGTGGGTTTTGGTTTTTTTTTGTCTTATTATTGTTAAACGAGAGGAAAAAAAGAGAGGCTGGTGAGGCAACGACTTCCTTATAGCTGCTATAACGTAAGTGATAAGACGAACTAACTTGTTTTGCAGATGCTCCGTAACATTAAATGTAACTATACATGGATGAAAGATACGATGTGTCGATGTGTCATTCTTTAATAACTACAAGTTGGAAATTACCACATGGAAGTTAACACTGTTTTGAGTGGTCGCAGTAATTCCGCTTCACATACAGCTAGACTCTTTGACTCATTGTTGATTATTTTCCTATTAAAGCACGCCCCTTACATATCTGACTCTCAGTGGAGTGGTTAAGTTGTATTTTCTTGGGCGGGGCCTAAATAGGAGTTTTACTTAAATGTAACACCTTTGTAACATACATCACACCATGACTAGTTGTTGCCTACTTCTAGATCTGAAACCTCTGATCTTTTCCACATAAGACTCCCAAATTGTCCCGCCAAATGGAAGTTAAGTGTAGGGAGTGTAGAGGATTTACTGTAGCTTCGACTCCCTGGAGCGTTACTGCTGACTCACCTCTGCTAACAAGCACCTTTAGTTTCCTGTTCCCTCAGGCACCTAGACGACTCCGGTGCTCAATGAGTGACTGGCTCACTCTGGCATTATTATTGCGTTTAGTTTATCAAGATATGTCACTGAGTCTTCTTCTTTTTTTTTTCTTTTTCTTTTTTTTTTTTTTTTTAAGGATCTCAGGAAGAAAGCTTCTCACAAATGAATTACAAGACAATACAATCACCCACCTGTGAGAAGAAAACGAGATGGAATCAATTACACTTTAAGGGCAATTTCACACCTATTGGTACAACTCTATGTGAGGGAAACGTATACATTTGGATACTGAAGGGTGTGTAGCTCCTTCATTCATTGGTCTGAAATACCGTGACGGAAAAACAAACCTTTGACCCATATGAATCACAAATAGAACACAGGCGCTGAATAAATGATTTCAAAATGACACAACTAACTAGTTTAAAACATTTTCATGTATCGCAATCAGCATTTGTTTCCGGTTTGTTCTTTGAAGCACATGGGTCAAGGGTCAACACTGCCTGCAACCCACATTCCCAGTGTGTTCAGTTAACTTCCTGCAATCGTTTAGATTTAGAAACGAATCACTTTCTCACTGAAATCAAATCAATTTAGAATTCGCTGGGAAGCAAACCAAGAAGAGGAGAACACACGAATGCTGCATTCAAACTGACTAAATGCTGCATAGCTGAACGCAACCAGAGATTCATCCCTGAATCGATTCGACTGCAGGAAGTGAACCACACAGGCTGTGTATTTTGGGTCGCAGCGTTTTTTATAGAAGTGAAACCGAGCCAAAGCACAGAGCTGTAACTCTGCTACAAAAAAAATAAAGACAATAAATGAAAGATGTGATATACAGATGTTTTTGTTATTTATATAAAAATCTAATAATTTGTTTAGGTGCGGCTATGTGTTCTCCGTGTTCGGGTGAATTCTGCACTTCTTCTACTTCTTCTTCTTCTTTGCGTTTAAGGCTCTGGGTTACTGATCGGAAGGTCGAGGGTTCCAGCCCCAACACTGCCAACCAGCTACTGTTGGGCCCTTGAGCAAGGCCCTTAACCCTCTCTTGCTCCAGGGGCGCTGCATCATGACTGACTCTGCACTCTGACCCCAGCTTCTTGACATGCTGGGGTATGCAAAGAAAAGAATTTCACTGTGCTGTAATGTATACGTGATCAATAGAGACTCATTATCATTATCATTCATTCAGACTCAGCAAAAGGGTGTGAAAGAACCCTTAAACCTTTAAACCCATTCAGTATATTTAAAATTTTACTCATCCAGAACTATCATATTTAAGTTATTGGGAAAATATTATTATTAAGTAAACGTGATTTTCTGGAAATGAGTACACAAACGATCTTGTCATGCTTGGTGATCACAGGTGTGTGTCAACAGGCGTAAATACACTCAGAGATAGAAGGAACAGGAAGGGCAGTCACTATAGTTTATAAGTTTTAGTTATATTTAACTTACTCTGAGGTTAAAAACCCTAGGAATATAAGTGTAATTATTATTATTTTTTAATCCATTCTTGAGTCATGGACAAATCATTTTGTCGGAACAGAACAGAAAGCTTAGGAGAGAGAGCATATCAGAATGAAGAGCAGGTCAGTATGAGCTGTTACACACCACCTGCTCCCCAAACCTCTTAAATGAACTGCCTTTTAATTTCCAGACGATATAAGATTTCAACTAACAGCTCACTATTTTTACATTACTGGGGGTTAATTAACACTTAAAGTGTTTAGAAGATCCACTGTCTCATTCATCAGACATAAAATCAGAAGTGTTATGGTTTCTATCGTAGCTATTTAAATGGGGATTCGAATGCTGGATGGTCTACGTGAGCAGATTTGATTCATTCATTTATTTATTTATTTTTAAGTGTTATCATTGAAATTGTGAAGTTTTCTGTGAGGAGACATTTATGGAAGGAGTCTCCAGTGCCAGTGCTTTTGTAACAGTCTGTACGTTTTCCGCCACAGGAAAGTCTTCATGACAGAGGATCTGATAACTAAAATGAATTATTCTTTAATTAATACAAATGTAATTGTTATTTTTTTTTTTAAAAAATTGCTGTAGTATTAGAGGAATAAAACTCTTGAGAACATGCTGTTATTGGAAAGTATAAAGTATGAAGTAACTATGAAGTAACTCCAACAACCATGTCATTAAATATTTTCCGATAACAGTGTTTTAATTATTTACGCTAGGTAATGTATTATGATATTTAATACAATTCAATTCTGTACAACACTAATCATTAATCTCAATATTTAAATACCTTAATGGTTTTTTTTGTTTGTTTGTTTGTTTTTTTTGTTTCTGAAATTTCTTACTTCTCTGTTGGATTATTTATGATCATTTCTACCTTTTTATTATTTCTCCAGAATGGCCATGGGTTGAGGTGCGAGGAAAAGTGAGACAATATCTGAGGAATACTTCTACGAATGATTTATATCTGTATATCAAGAAGCTCCAAAGTTTTGATTTTAAATCTAGGTCATTTTTATGATTACACATAAAGCAATTTAAGTGGAAATACATTTCTAACACTTGCCCTTTTGTTAATTTGCTCTGTTGTTAACTCACGACAGATTGGTTTATGAGTTTTCATGAGTCAGAGTCTCATGCCTGGTCTGGTTTTAAGTCTCAAAGTTGCAAATTAAGTTGCAAATCATAAGTTTTAAAGTATGAGTCACAAGTCAGTAAATTTGAGACTTGGGTGAAACATGACTTGCGAGCAAACAAAGCTAAAGGAAATTATGATGCACCTGCAAATTCAGTTTGTTAAAAAAAAAAAAGACAAAAAAATGACAAAAGGCTAAGGTTAGTATGAGGGGCAGGATTAGCAGTTGTAACTTGTCTTATAACTTCATTCAAATGAAGCCAAACTAAATCATTCTTTCATCCATTCATTGTCAGTAAGTGCTTTATCCTGGTCAGGGTTAGATCCGGAGCCTATCCCAGGAATGCTGGGCCTGATGCAGGAATACATCCTGAATGGGATTCACATACTCATTCACACTTAGAGGCTATATCGAGTAATACGTTTTTCTGAACTGGAGGAAGCCTATGCAGACATGAGAGAACATGTGAAACGCAACATAAACAGTAGCCTGAGCTCAAGATCGAACCAAGTACCCTGGAGCTGTGAGGCAGCAACACCACCTCTAGCACCACTACAAATTCTGTGTCAGGTCAGCTTCCCAGGTATGACAGCATTCTTCAAAATGACTAAGTTAGAGAAAAATAAAACTCTCTTTGCTGATTGCTGCTATTCACAGAAGCATTTACAGCTGACCTCTATACACACTAACAGTCACTTCTTAGGTGTCACACAGCCCTTTACCTTAACGATGCTCTTTACACTCAAGTCTCTCTGCCTACTTGAGGTGGGGAAAATGTAACACTACTGCTCTGTTTTTATCACGTTTGTTTAATTATATTTGCTTAATTATTAGGACTATAAGTAATATTCATTGCAAAAAAAAAAGCCCTTGTCATTATTAGATCTCAGACTAATAAGAGGTGTATGTGAGCAGGTGGGAATGTTGATCAGAGGTGGGATACACTAGCAACAAGCAAAATCGTTAAGATTTACACACACTGACAATTTTACCGCTTGCATTTGACCTTGTTGTTCTCAAACTGAAGCAGACATACTCTCTGTAATACAAACACAAACTTTGAGAATAAAAATTTCCAAGGTTAGAGTCACTGAGATCACATCTCACGTTTAATGTGAGAATTGGCTGAAATTCTTGGCATGTATCTGCATGATTTTAGGCATTGCATTGCTGCCACATGATTGCCTGATTGGATAATTGCATGAATGAGCAGATGTACTGGTGTTCCTAATAAAGTGGTCAGTGTGTGTAAGCTAGCAATTAAAATATAATGCTTATTTAAACTAACTCTATTAAGAATTTTACTATAATTTATATACTAACTATTTAATTTGATTAATTTGTCTATACTTCTTATATTAACAATTTATCTGTACTTCCTATATTTACAATTTAACTATACTACCTATATTAAGAATGTTAGTATACTACTTATATTAATAGTTTAACTATACTTCCTACATTAACAAATTGATTACACTACCTATATACAATTAAACTATACTACCTATATTAACAATTTAACTATACTACCTATATTAACAATTTAACTACACTACCTATATTAACAATTTAACTACACTACCTATATTAACAATTTAACTACACTAC
>JANDJT010000217.1:25503962-25514654 GCA_024331685.1 Stegophilus panzeri | reverse complement strand
GCCGGGAGAGAGCGAGCGCGCGCGGCGTGTCGGAGTGCGTTTCCACGTGCGCTGCGCGGATGCTGAATCGTGGCTGTGCGAACAACAGCAGCAGCAGCTTTAAGGCTTTAGGTATCAGGCATGTCCAATCCGGCTCACGACCCGTTCTACGCCTCTCCGTTCGGGCCCTTCTACCGGAGACACGCGCCGTACGCCGTGCAGCCCGAGTACCGGATCTATGAGCTGAACAAGCGGTTGCAGGCCCGGACTGAGGTGAGTTCTCCGCGCGGTGTGCTGTGTATGCCTCTCTCTCTCTGTCTCAGTGTGTGTGTGTGTGTGTGTGTGTCTTATTTGTTGTTTTTGCCTGAAAGTTGTTTGTGCGTGCGCGGCGCAGTAACACCGACATGTGTGCGTGTGCGCGCGCGCATATTTGCGTGTTTTTGTTTGTGTTTTTTGCCTTGCGGTTTCTCTCTCTTGCACTTTCAGTTGTTCAGATGTCTATTTCACTCCGCTCACTTTTGCATACGCTTTAAATGTGAACTCCACTGTTTCCTAAAACCAGAAGTGTGTGTGCAGCAAACTCCAACTCCACACACACACACACACACACACACATTTGATCAAGTTCATGTCAGATGTTTTATTTCACAGTATTTTGACCTGAGTCTTGGGAGAACCCGATTGCCGGTTAAAACCCACGTGGAGGCGTTACTCTGAGGAATGATCCCAGCAAACTGCACAGACTTTATTAACGCTTTATTAACTCTACACTGATTTAAAGTCACACACACACACACACACACACACACACACACACACACACACACACACTGATATCCTGAGCTGCACACATCCCTGGCTCTTTGTAGTAAGCATACAGGGCTGAAGTTCTGCTACAGTTGCAGACTTGTCTCATCACCAGACCATAAACACTTCAAAAAACAGCTAAAGACCCACCTCTTCCATGAACACCTAACTAACCCCATAAAACCCCACATTATCCTTTAAAAAAAAAAAAAAACCCACCTTACTCTGACTCATACACCTCGACTCTGCGCACTTTGCTTCTCTAGAACTCAATTAAAAGATCTTGTATAGTAACACTACTTTGTATTGTTCTCTGCTTGATATATCGCTTTGCTTGTATTTCCTCATTTGTAAGTCGCTTTGGATAAAAGCGTCCGCTAAATGAATAAATGTAAATGTAAACACAGTATTAGGATTAACCAGCTAAACCAGAACTACTGGAGTCTGTAAACCAGTGCTTCTCAACCTTGGACCCCTAGCATATTCTGACTGATCCATGAAGAACCCCCACATAGGCTAATATGTATATAATAATATATAAGATAAGATAAGATTAGATAAACTTTATTGATCCCACACTGGGGAAATTCCTTCGTTACAGCAGCTCAATGACACACAACAGATAAGAAAATACACATTAAATAGGAATAGAATGGAATAATAATAATAATAATAATAATATGTACACTATGAATACCTCATTGTTTGTACAGGTGAATACGAATATGAATATATAGGCTACAGATGAGTAATTATAAAATGTAATTATAACATACATGGTCTGATTTTTCCTAAAACAACAAGTGTCAGATGTAAGAAATGTTCAGTTCAGTATTAAGATTTGCCGTACTGCCTGCTGTTCACATTGCTTTCACGTTAAGAGTGACATTTTTCTGCGCTGACGTTAACATTTCACGTTATACACGTTTCATTTAACCCCTCAGTGTCACGTGAAGTGGGTGAACGGTAAAATGTTCTCGCTTTTTTGTTTTTGTTTTGTTTTTGTATTTTTGCTAACATTACACTTAAATCGATTATCACTCTCAATCATCCTTGTTTTCTTTTTTAATTGAACCCATCAGTGCTGGACACGGTGCGAACCTTGCGCTTGTAAGGACACCGCGAGTACAGATCGAGGACGCTACAGAATGAGCACGCTCAGCTACGCTAGTCAGAGTTGCCAATGCACATGACTAAGCACGTAGTTTTATATTTTTATAAAAGGTCTTTAAAGTATAAAAAATGATGCAGAGTATCATTTGAAATAATTCACCAAAACATCACTTATACGTATCTGTGTGAAATATTTTTTTCCCAAAACTATCCCATGGACCCTCTGTAATTATGCCCTGGTTGAGAAACATTGGTCTGAGCAATGACACACAACCACAGATCATGTTTGACATCATGTCTGAACAGTTTCCTTTCATTCCTGTAGGTCCGAGTACTACATACACACGCACGTACAGTGTAGTCTCGTGAATGGCTTCGCGGTGAACGCAGACGTAGGTCTGTCACGACACTACTTTTGTTGGACGATGTATAAATTGTATTTTTTATTTATGGCGTTTTTATGCCACCGATATAATGATAAATATAACAGCATACTAATGTAAGTACACCCTTTCAAAGCGCAATGAACTTTTAATGCTTAAGAATATTCAGACGTTGGAATTAGAAATGTCAACAAAAAATTGTATGTATGTATATGTATATATATATATATGTATATCCTAAATAAATGAAACACAAATAAAATAAAAGCACACAACTAAAACAATGAATAAAATGGACTGTAATTCAATATTGTGAATTGTTTATGCTTTAGTTATTCATTTTCCTTGTTTTAGTGTGTTGTTCCAGTCCGTACAGGATTTCACAAGAGTTTTGTGTGATTGTCGCGGCCAAAAATGCTTGATTGTGCTGCAGCTTTTGACAATAATTTACGGAATTCTTTGTGCTATTATTTTTTATTTTATTTTAATTTTTTTTGCAGAAAACTACTTGAGTTGGCGAAATTGCATTCGCACGAAATTGTTTTGCACACTCTTTCACAGTGATGTTTGCCGGTAAACGAGACCTTTTAGCTTTGACACACGTGAATCGAAGAGGGCTTTGGCCGAACGTACGTCGTGATGTTGTGACATGATGCGCCTCGGCCCGAATTAGCGGAAAATCAACGGTAACTCTCCTCAGAATTTTGCGGCGTTTCTGGACTGGTATTCACAACGTGTCGTCTACCTTACTTAAGTTCAAGTTCACTTGTGCGTTCGTGTCATGTTGTGCAGAAGCGGGTTGTAATATTAGGTCGATGTTGTGTGTAAAAGTCTGATTAATCTCATATGTGTATAGGATGCGTTTGGACGAGTTCATTAACCCGCTAGTAAAGCGCTTCAGTTCACCGCCGTTCATATTCGCTGTTCAGCTTCAGCTCACGCAGCTTAAGCGGCTCAATCTCTCGTGGTCGCTGTATCTGAGAAAGACTTTCTGATTCCTGTGATGCAAACAATACGCACCTAACTAGAAGTGAAAGACGGGGAAATGACTCACTTCAGAAAGGAATAAAATGACTGAGTTATGCAATACTCAGTATCAGCTATTTTCTCTGGTATATAATCTATCAGAAAATCTATCAGAGAGCCTCGAAGCATTTCAGAGCGAAGAAGAGTACCAGGTGGGGTAAAAGATCCCAGAATGTTTCATCATGAGGTGAAAACACAAACTAGTTAGATGACTTTTCGTAATGTTAGCAATATTGCTACAGGGATAACATCGCTCGCTAGCTAACATAGCTACAGTGCAGCATGACGGATCCAATCAGCTGCACTGCTTGCTTGTTGAAGATGCCCAGAAGTTTGTTTAACAGGAAAAGAATAGCGGAGAAATGTCGTTGGCTGTCATGCGTCTCTGCTTTGCATTCAAACAGTGACCTTTTTTCTGTGTTGCTAAATAAATCTTTCATTTATGAAACTGAGAAGAACAAGAGCTCTATCCTCCTCCTCTCTCTCGCTCTCTCTCTCTCTCTCACGCTCGTGCTCTTGCTCTTTCTCTACCTCTCTCTCTTTCTCTCTCTCTCTCTCACACACACACACACACACACACACACACACATAGACACACACATTATTACTTTAACTTTGCACAATGTGAAGGTCACATACTTGTTTTATAATCTGTATCGTACTTCTAGCGAGTGGCTTTTTTTTTTTCTTCTTTCTTTTATCCCTAGACTTTAGAGCGGCATAACTCAACATGACTCGATCGGGATGGAAAGTTAGGAAGGTTAATGTTCGAGCAATAGGCTTTCCTTATGAGTACGGAAATCGGACGGAATATAATCAGGTAGTCGAAAGAGTTTCTTCACGAGAGTCGGCTTGCTTCATGAGGAAGGAACGGAGAATGGACGGACCGCTTTTTAATAACGTCATAATTAAATAGGATTACATTTTATTAAATATATACATTATACACAATATATACATTAAATGAATCTTTTATTGAGATTGTGTACATTTCCTTGCTTCTTTTCCTGCCCACACTGATCACAACACAACTCCTGGCTGAATACTGTAAAAGACAAAAATATTAATGGCTTATTAGTATCAAAGTGTATGTGTGAATTTATTAGTTATCTAGCAAATGATCCATTTGCAACTCTGTATATTCCAGTCTTAGGAAAATAACGTATGCGAAGCTAAGCTGTAGCTCCTCTTGCTTGTCACTGGTCTTTTACCTCTTTAGTTCCCTGTGGAAGTGAATGTCATGTACCGTTAAAACTCATATGATAAAACTGTTCTTACGATAAGCTCCACACCCTATTTTTGCGCTTCCTGAAATGCCAAACAGATGTGTGTGGACGCTGTGCGATAGTGCAGCTCGGCTGTTTGACAGAGACGCGAGCATGTGTAACTTTAAGGAGACGTGGGCTGTGTTGCCGAGATGCAATGCCACAACATCATGCATAATGCATGAGCCGTGGCCTAAGCCCTCGTACACTTCCACTTCCAGGCGGCACTTAGCCAAGCAGGCTAACGTAAACAAATGCGCAGTGTGTCATTCTAATCTCTTCCAGCTTGCGTTCTTATCGTACCGACTATCCTTCAGATTACATCTTCTTGTATGGACCATCTCACTAAGAGGTTACACCGAAGCCCGACAAATGCACTGCTGTACAGATCACTTTAAAAAAAAAAAAAACTACCACCTAGTGCAATTTACAGAGTTTAAGGCAGGAAAAACCATCTGTCCATATTTATTTTTTATTTTTTTAAAGGATGCGAGTGTAGAAGATTATTTCATGTATCAGTGCTAGGGCTGGGCGATATGGACTTAAAACTATATCACGATATTTTCTGGTATTTATTGCGATATCGATATCAGTGACGACATAAATATAGTACCGTTCACCACTGTTTTTAGCTACAAGTGATAGCTGTGATCTTGAGAGTCTCAGAAACACGAACATTGATCTAAAAGTAAAACTGACTTTCTGTAACTAAACCAGTTCCAGATTGTGGAGGTACAGTAGCGCGTCGTTTAGCGATAAACTCCTCCTCAGCTTCACGTCCGCCTTCCGCCGTACTCGTTTTTGCTCTGCGCGTGAGCTGCGAACAGGTCGCACACAAATAGGTCATCAACTGGGCTTTATCGCTATTATCATGGGAAGACTAATTCTTATTGTGGGGAGGATTTCTACCGGTATATCGCAAACGATAAGATATCGCCCCATCCCTAATCAGTGCTAACAGAATGATGTCAGGTTCAGGATAGAAATCTGTTGCAACCTGTCCACTCATCATGACAGATCTCTGGCTTGTGTTATTAGTATAGAATAATTAAGTTATATTGTTGCGAATATGTTCTTATCAATAATTTGGCACAGAAATGAATGATAAAATAACAAATAAATAATAACTAATAAATTCGAATGCATTATCTTAGGAAGAAAAATGCATTACGTGAAGAATAAAACACAATGGGAACAAGCTATTGCAGGAAAATAATCAACAACGGGGTGGTGTGATGCGGCCGAAGGGTTTTTAATCCTTTTATACAACACCGAGTTGGAAACGCTAACAATTTATTAAAGAATCATAGTTTTTATCCATTTACAGTTACACTCAACATTGTGGAATGTCTGGAAAAACAAGTCCTTATGTTGCAGAAGCTATAAACAGTTGTTCTCTCTTTTTCCTCTCTCTCTTGGAGTTAATTAAAAAAACGCAGCATGCCATGAAACTCCTTACATCCTAAAGTTGTTCCTATGTTGGAAAACATTTTGACGCCAGAGACTCCTTCAAAAAATAAGGAATAAATATCTCCTCAGAGAAAAAAAAATCAACAATTACGCGTTTTCGATCGGTGCTAGAGTATTTTAAATCCGTACTAGAACTTAGAACGTGTACATTAATATAAAAACGGTTTCTGTCTCATAGAGGGTTCTAAGTAGAACCTGTTTGCCTAAGAAACCTTATAATCCCCATGAAATGAAATGTGGCTTTTAGTATGAATATGTTAGCGTGAAGCTTATCTATAAGCTATAAGTGTGCTCCAAAAACAATGACAAAGTTCACATGACATCATTCTGAGCGTCAGCTTCTCATCAGATTTTCTGTCCAATCAAATGCTCTCTAGAATCTGAAGTGTCCCGCCCCCGACATTATAAAAATAGCCGAAGTTGCCTTTGTCGAGCGAGAGAAATCATATCAGCAAACACAGGTCGTAAATGTGTGTTTGGCAGTTCGAACATGTGTACGTTTTATTCAGTTTTCAAACTGTAAGTTGGTTGAGAGGGAAACGGCTTGAATTCGTTCACTTTGAAGAAGGAGGTATTTGTGACAGCTCACGGCTTTGTGACAGGCGGGCTCACACCCATGGTACTAAATGTCAAGTACGGCTTAGCCCGGGTTGTGGGGTTAGCTAAACGCTATTGTCTATTTAAAAGGGGGGAGGAGTCACCAGATATGTCCCGCCCTGACTTCCTGTTTCAGTGGAAATTATGTCAACACATCGAATAATGCTGTACGTTTCAAGGCACTTCACTGGGACTTTATTTATCCAAAGAACACTCGTGGAACCCTTTTCTATATGAGTATAATATATTTAAAAATGAACAAAAGTCACCGTGTAGCTGATCATAGTGACATTATGGTGGCAGCCATGTTGGGCGATCTCTTTTTGTCATTATGCCTCCTAGGCTCCGCCTTCCAGAGTTTGATAATTTAGTTCTGCTTTACTTTCCGTTTATAAACGCAGAGTATTCCTGCTATTATTTAAAAAATGAGATGACATATTTTGTCTGGATTACGTAAGGTATCGATAACGTATCTCCCAACGTAAGGAATAGGTCCCAGGATGAAGGTTTTGCAGAACAAAACTATAGAACCAAACATCTCCTGGCTAAAAAAATCCTGATATATTTAAATGGAAAATTGTCCATTTTTAGCCAAACTAACCTGGTTTGGATTTTGGATATGATCATTTCAGCCATCATCTACTAAATGTAACCTTTAACTTCCTGTTATGTAGAATTTCTTTTTCTTTTTTTTTTTAGCTTCAACTTCATTCCACTCTATATGTGCATGAAAAAAAATCTTCCTTCAAAAATGCAAAGCCATGCAACTGTAACAGTCACTCTGCTTTGCATATGGAAAGTTCTGGTTCATACACAGGCTATGCAAAGCACCCAAGCGTACGGCTCGCCACATTTCTGCGTTGAGCGTCGCTTCAGAAATCCAAAGCTGCTATTGAAATGAAAAGCTGACCTTTCGCTGCTTATCTCTATAACTGCATGTGACATGTAAACAGGCAGTGTGGGTCATGGTCTTTCTTTCTGTGAAGCATGCTTAAGCTGTCTCATGGACAGTTTCTGTCACTGCACGTAATACCTGGCTGGGTACGACGTTCGGCTGCAGGCTGACGGTCCTGTGTGTATGCAAATGAGCCAGGCGTTTAACATGCCGAGGAGGAGCCACGGCGACCCCGGCACACGTAAGCTCATCGGCATAGTGCTCATGAATATCCGCAGATGGAAAGAGAGAGACGGAGCGAACGAGAGAGAAAGAAGCACACGGGTCGATCCATAAGAGCTCCGAAAGACAAAAATAAACGGAAGTGCTGCTTTATGAATCTCCGTCTAATGGCTCTGGAATGGCACACGTTTATGTAAAAGAGCAGCAAGGGTTCACAGTGATGATCTATCCCAATCTAAAGGCAATCGATAATGCATTTTGTCGAGGAGGAACTCACTCTCAGAGTCTCTTGGAGATAAACCAATCAATGCAACTTCTCTATAGTGCCATTCTAACTGCTGTTGCCTCTGAATGGCAAGTCATTAGACAGATCATGATCATTTGTAACACCTGAGGTTTAATTGATTTTTCAGATGACAGGTAAAGGGTAGATTATTTTACACTGGAAGATGTGAACGTCTCTTGCTACCTCACCATGTCTTATACAATATTCCACTTAACTTTTACTTAACTATCTGCAGGGGAATGATTGATTTTTTTCATTAATGAAATGATTTTGTCAAAATGATGAGGCTCCAAATGTACACTCTTCACCCCTTGTAACTAAATAGCTTTCTCATTAGTTTAACAACAACAACAACAACATAATAATAATAATAATAATAATAATAATAATAATAATAATAAATTCAGCTACTTGGTTTTCATCAAAATATGACAAAAATATTGAAAAAAATTAAAGTATGTTTGCATGTGTTACTGCGATGATGATGATGATGATGAAGATGATAATGACTGTTGTTGTTACCTTCAGCTCTTTGGCGTTTGTTAAAAGTTGATGAAAATACAACCCCAATTGCAAAAAAGTTGGGACGCTGTGTGAAATGTAAATAAAAACAGAGCGCGATGATTTGCACATCTCATAAACCTATATGTTATTCACAATAGAACATAGAAAACAGATCAAATGTTTACACTGAGGAAATGTACCAATTTAACAAAAAAAAAAAAAGGTAATTTGGAATTCCATGGACTCAACACGTCTCAAAAAAGTCGGCACGGGGCAACAAAAGGCTGGAAAAGTAAGTGTTACTAAAAAGAAACATTTTGGCTAATTAGGTTAATTGGCAACAGGTCAGTAATATGACTGGTTTAATCGTTGGGTAAATCATTGCGTTCTGTTTTTATTTACATTTTACACAGCGTCCCAACTTTTTTGGAATTGGGGTTGTATTATTGTAAGGGTGTTGACAAAAAGAAAGTGTATTTGTTTGCACATGGTTATTCCTGTTGTGTAAATGATAAATTCTAAAAAAGTATTTTTGAAAAATATTGCTATTATTTTTTTTTTGTAGTGGTAGGATTATTATTATTAATATTATTTTAATTATTATTAAGTTGTCATTGTTGTTGTTAGTAGGAGTAGTAGTAGTAGTAGTAGTAGTAGTAATAAGCTTGTTGTGATTTTTGTACTTTTACCAGTAGGCTCTCAAATTAATTCCAAATGAAATACAATTTCATTAAAAACAACAACAAGAACAAAAGCCAATGAAAAGAAAGCAAAAAAAAAAAACAAGTTGTGAGGTTTTAGGGACAACAATAGACAATTTATGCTAGAATCATATGTTGTACCCTTTGAGTAAAATATACACAGCAGTTAGTCATAAACACAAGATCACAATGTGTGTATATATACAGTACATATATAAAATCAGATCTTAGTCATGGACCCAGACTTTGAGAAATTGAAACACGCTCATGACTGCCTGCTATGTGATAGATTACATTGCAAACACAACAGTAATAGGGGAAAAACTGTATTTGTTTGAAACAATAAGGTGGTGGAGAAGCTGGCAGGATGCTCGGACAATAGTCCCACCTTTTTCCTGCGACTTTCCCACAGTTCCTTCCAGGCTACAGTGCCGGTCTGATAACAGATAAAGAGGGGATCGGCCGTTTTTACCAACGTCCTGTTTTCCATCGCCTTTTTATTTTTGCTCCACTTGCGATCTCCATCATGTTTTTTTAATTTAAGTGTTGCGTTTTCTATAAGCCTGCAGCGAGAATGTTATATTTGTTGGATTTGAATTTGAAGAACACAAAAGGAAGCCTGTCAACTATTTTGATTGACGTTGAATAAATAGTTTTGTTTTTTATTTATTTTATTTTTTTTTTAAAATCTAATCGTATTAATTACTGTTATTTAAATAGCTAATATTTAAACTCATAACAAACTTGCATAATAAATTGCAAATTAATTGAAATTGTGATTTTGATCTCGGCAATTAGTGCTTTGTGAAAGGAGGCAATTAACGTGTTATTCAGCGGGATGCTTACAGCATGATAGTGAGACATTAACATGTTTCATACAGCACCGCTTACGAAAACAAGTGCGGGAATCGAGAGAATTTCTGCTGTTTGTTTGGGCAACTCATTTCATGTATTCCTGTAGAAGTGTTTAGAAGTGTCATGATTCATTACATGATTCATTTTTAATAAGTAATGGCTAGAAAACGCATTGGTTTTTGATAACTGGTGAAATAAAATAAAAAAATTTAAAAAACAGTTATTTCTAGTACGTTGTCCTTAATAGGCCTGTCACAATAATGAAATGTTGGCTGATTAAGTGTAATACAAACAATTTCAATGAAGTACATAATTAGCTTTTTTTTAAATTTTATTTTATTTGTATTTTCTGTTTACATTATTGTATTCTTGTAATATCTGCCTAATAGTACTGCAGTAATGGACATCCAATTATTTACCTACCTTAAACATACAAAGAAAAAAAAAAGTCTCAGACAAATGCCATAGTTGCAAGCAGTTAATAAGCAAAGTTGGAAAAAAAACATGAACACCTAAATGGTAAATGGTCTGCACTTATATAGCGCTTTTATCCAAAGCGCTTTACACTGTGTCTCATTCACCCATTCAC
>JANDJT010000217.1:25480491-25495387 GCA_024331685.1 Stegophilus panzeri | reverse complement strand
AAACTATATATATATATATATATATATATATATATATATATATATAGTAAAAATGTCTTGGATCTCTCTCTCTCTGATGGACACTCTGTTGTAGGGCGCTACATAGAACCTTTAAGGATTTCCTCAAAGGATCCAGGTCTCAAGTAAGTGATGATGACATCCATGTCGAGTCATGAAAAGTCACGAAAATTGCAGCTCCCGTTCGGCCTATCAAGTTTCCCACTATAGCGAACGCACTCATAACTCAATGCCAAACACAGAACAGCATCATCATTAATAATCAAGGTATAACTGTATTATAAATGTATTAACCTCAGCTAATGGGGCAGACTGGAAGTCGAGCTTGATCAGAGGAAGTTTGTAGAGGAAAGAGCTGAGCTTGCATACGGCACTCAGTGCAATCCGGTGGGATCGAGAGGCTGATTTGAAAAGCGGTTCTTCAGACAGTTTGACGTATGAGGAGTTTTGGGGGAAGACAGTGCTCTGTGTGACAGGCTGTGAGATGTTCGTTTTTAGTGTTCGGAAGAGGACGGACTCCCAGAAATCGTCCAACAGGGAGAGAGAGAGAGCGTGAGAGTTGAGGTCGAGCTTGAATCTGTGCCAGTTCTTGATAGACCGAGAAAGGAAGGTAGCGAGACAGAGAAAGAGAGAGAGATTTGTTATGAGATCAGATGTGATATCCCAGTCCAAATTAGAGCTGGATGATATGATGAAATAATATTGATATTGTGATAAATTAAGCCCACAATACACTTTTTCTTCTTTTTTTTTCTTTTTTTTTTTTTTTTAGATATTGCGAATATTGTGATTTATTTTTATAATACAAAAAAATGCAAACAGTTTGGAAGCGGATGGTTTGATGTTAAAATGGAGTTGTAAAATGATTTTTTTTTTTTTTTAAATTACATATTTTTTTCTGTGTTCAATATTGATTTCTTTTCTTATGAATACAAAAATACATATGTTTCTAGACATGAAATATGAAAAACTTTTTTTCTTTAATGCAACACTTATGTTTAGCTGATGATTTGCTTGCAGACCTATATATCGTGATTTATTTTGTATATCTATGAAATATATGATATTTTGCCATATTCCCATCGCTAGTCCAAATCCTGCTGATAATTGTACTTATAGAATCATGTACACACACTTCATGTTCAACATGCTTCAGTATGACACACAATAAATACACACACACACACACACACACACACACACACATACTAGTACACGTGTAGAATAAAGGAATTAGCAGATCAGAAGACACACACCGCTGCTTGTCTTCAGATTTCAGGCGTGTTCTTTAGGTCTTGTTCTTGTACATTCATGTTTTTAGTGGCCAAGCACCGAAGATGCGTAGGCACCTATTGTACCTGTTTGTTTTCCTATTATTATTATTATTATTATTATTATTATTATGCTTCTTCCGTTTTTGAGACAATAGAACCCATAACCCATAGAACCGCTTGCGGGAAAGTTATGAAATTTGGCGTACAGATAGAGGAAAGGCTGAACTGTTAATACAGCAAATTTTGAATCTCTAACTCAAACCCTGTAGCGCCAACAACTGTCCAAATTTGCATGCATGTTTATGCTAATAATTTTTGAACCGTAAGGGATACAACCAAAAATTTTTTCATCTCATTCCTTGGCTTGATTCGATTGCATACCCTGGTTTAAATTTCTGCCCGACTAGATTTTCCGCCATTTTGAATTTTCCGAAAAACCTACTTTTTCGAACTCCTCCTAGAGCGTTCATCCAATTTTCCCAAAATTCGAAAGCAATCGTCTTGAGATTATGACAAAAAGTTATCAAAAGCTTTTTGATAGACCAGACCGTTCTCGAACAACATGCAAACGAATCTGATGGCGAGCACGCCCAAATGGATGTGAGGCTATATCTCCGAAACGCTTCAGCGTTTTCATACCAAACTTAGTATATGTCCTAGCCATCATGACTTGAAGGTACCTGTATAGTTTCAGAACAGTGCCACATAGTGGTCATGAGATATGAAAAAAGAACATTTTTGCTTATAACTTATGAACGGGTTGTCCTAAAACCATGGACCTGGTCTCTACAGATTCAGTGGGGCATAACAAGTCGTTTGATATAAAATTTTTGGATGTCACCCATTTTGGTGGTCGGTCATTTTGAATTTAGTCTTAAACACTGTATTATATGAACGACTTGGCACATTGTCACAAAAATTGGTAGGTGTCATCAGGACCATGTCCCGAAAGTACTCAAAAAGGTTCAGGAAAGTGCCACCTTGTGGTCAACAATTATATCGCAATTACAAAAAATGCTAATAGCCTTTGACTACTTTTGTGCATTGTCATGAGATAGGTCTTGACAGATTCCCTGGGAATGCCAAGAGCAATGATACCAATTATGCCATAGTAGGCTAAAATTCCTGTATGCCATTTTGAATTTTCTGAAAAACGTACTTTTTCAGACTTGTCCCAGATCGTTCGTTCATTTTTGATGTAATTCATAAGAGACCATGTTGACCATTTTGGCAAAAAGTTATCAAAAGCTTTTTGATAAACCAAACCATTCTCAAATAACGGGCATACGAATTCGATTGCGATCATGCTGAAACAGATGTGAGGTTATATCTCCCTACTGCATTAGCGTATTCAGACCAGTAGCTGCCTTAGTAGCTGTAATTGCAATCATCATTTCAGGGTACCTGCATTGGTTTGAAACAGCGCCACTTTGTGGTCAAAAATTATAATGCAATTTTAAAAAATGCTAATTGCTTTTGATTAGTTTTACCCATTGTCATGAGACTGGTCTTGCTAGATGCCGGCAAAAACATGTGGATTTTGTGTTGATATACCAACTGGTTATTGTTTAATGCATCAACAAATTAGATTGCAGAATGCCCAAACAATTCTGAGGCTGTATCTGTGCAAGGCTTTGGCATATTGACACCAAACTTTGTGTGTCATTGTGACCCCCACACTGACCACACCCCATAAATTTGGTCACGGCGCCACCTATTGGTCAAACATGATAAGCAATTAAATCATATAACAATTGGTTGTATTTATAACTTTTTGTCCATTTTTCCTAAAATTATATGCAAATGACTAAAATTGGTCTTTTTCACAGTTGGTCTTTATGCTCCCTGCCATGCTTGTTTAGATTCTCGTTTAGTCCCTTGGTGCTTGGCCCCTTAATTGCTGCTTGCAGCTATATTTCAGATATTGTTATTGTCTATGCTTTGTTCTTTTTCACCATTTCTTGTTCCTTTCATTTCTTGTACCTGTTTAGCCATGTTCTCCAGACCTTTTACTTGAGACCACATTCTTATTCAACCATCTTCTCCAGAATTGTTATTTTCCATCAATATTCTAATGGCCTTGTTTTTGTAATTTTTGTTGTTTTCCTGAGACATGTTCCAGTGTTTTCCACTCATTGTTGCTTAGTCTTATTCTCCAGGCATTGCTCTTTTTCCATCAGGTTCTTCATCACCCATGTTTTCCATAACTTCTATACCTTCTTCCTTCCTGTTCACCAGGCCCTGTTCATGCTTAGCCATGTTCTCCAGACCTCCAGTTCCTCTTTCATTGTGTTTTTCAGTCTTTATGCTTGATTACTTATGCGCTCCTGGCCTTATTCTTAATCCATCTTGTCATTCTTCTGTCATGTTCTTAAGAGATCATTCTTGCTTAGGCATGTTCTCCAGCCCCTGTTCTTCTTGTAGCATGTTTTTCTTCTTGAACAGGTTTGGTCCTTCAGGCCTTGTAATTCTTCCATCACATCTTCTTCTGCCATGTTCTGAAGTTCTTATTTTTTCTCAGTCATGTTCTCCAGGCCTTGTTCTTCGTATGTGATGAACTCCAGTTTTTGTTCAGCCAAGAACAAAAACAGGGTCCTTCAGAGGTTTTTCTCGAGGACTTATTCTAGTTCAGCCATGTAGGATAGACTTTGTTCCAGTCGTAATCTCTAAACATTGTTCTTGTTCTCTGTTCACTCTCCAGAGTTTGTTCTTGTTCAACCATGTTCTCCAGACCATTTTGATTCTCCAAACCAAATCCCTGTTGTCATGTATCCCAGTTCTTGTTCTTGTCCAGCTAGGCTTATGAGACCTTGGTCATGTACAACTGTGTTCTTCAGACCATGTTCTTTTTGACATGTTTCCTAAGAAATTCTTCTCCTTCAGCCATGTTATCAGATCTTGTTCTTTTTTTAGCCTGTTCTTGTGTAGTTGTGGTCTCTAAACCTTTGTTCTTGTTCAGCCATGTTCTCCAAACCTGTTTTTTTTATTTTATTTTATTAATGTTCTCCTGGCCTTATTCTTGTTCATTCATGTTGTTCAGACCTTGTATTTTTCAGTCATGTTCCAGACCTTATGTAGCATAAGTCATGCTTCTCAGCCACATTCCAGTTAAGCCACGTTCTCCTGACCTTGTTGATGTTTAGTCATGTTCTCCAAAAGTAATTTTTCAAATCCTGTCATTGTTCAGTCTCCAGCCTTTATTGTTGCTTAGTCATCTTCTTCAGGCCTCCTCCTTCTTCTGTCGTGTTCTCCAGTCCTTGTTCTTGTTCAACCATGCTCTCCATAACATTTTCCTTTTTTTCACTCATGTTCTTCTGGTTGCTGCTCTTCACTTCTGTTCTCAAGAATTGATTCTCCATTATAACCAGAAGCAGATGAACCACACTTTGTTTCCTGGAGCTCAGGGTCACAGTGATCTCGGAGTCTCAGAGGTCAGCTTCACTCGCGCGTGATGATACACAAAGCCAGCAGCGCTAATAGTTGACATCTGCCAGAGCTTGTGATCCTGCAAGAGCCGTCAAAACAATGTCAGCAGAAATCAGATTCCTGTCACTCAGAACAGATCATGGAACTGATGTAAAAATGGGGCAGATGATTACAGCTGGAGTGAAGGAATGGTATTCAAATGAAAGCTAATCTGTTGCACTAAACGTATCAGCGGTTTCTTGATTCTATACAGACCTTCCTGATATATCTGAGATCTTTTGTTATTTAAACTTATACATTATTTCCGTTACTGTAATTTTTTTAATGAGAGTATTTTGGCTATTTACAGTGCTTCAAATGGTTTTATGCACCCAAGCAATGGTGTGAGTCTCGGAACTCATCCAATTGATACAGAACAAAATTTCTAAAAGATTTTATTGTTGTCGTGATGCTAAATAAAAGCGTAAACTTTTGGCTTGTTTTTTTTCTTCTTCCTGGAAATCCACAACCGTATTCATAGTACGCATGCAAGAGGATGCGCCATTTTGACCAGCTCTAATAATTTCTATTTGCAGATTCAATTTATGCTGTTGAGTATGTTTTGAATCCATATAACTCATTTATCTTATATATCACTGATGTGGGTAGTTCTCTTCATCCCCAGCTGTGACTTATTCAAAAAGCTTTATCAAAGCATTTCAAATCCTCTTGACTGAGGCCTGACTGCTCTTTATTTTCTTCCCCCGTTTGCTTTCTTTTCTGTAACCGTTTGTTGTTGAAGAGTAGGTCATCCCGGGGTAATTAGCTCTCGTTAATTAACTGCATTTCCCTCTCAGGAGAGCGACAATCTGTGGTGGGATGCGTTCGCTACCGAGTTCTTTGAGGAGGACGCCACGCTGACCCTCTCCTTCTGCCTCGAGGATGGACCAAAGAGATACAGTAAGAAATCTATTCAGATTATAAAACACTAATAACCTGCTGTATGCTTCCTTGGTCTAAAGGATACGCGACAATTTAAAGGGCACCCCATTCATACACAGTGAGACCAAGTATCAAGGCTATATCAGGACCATGGTGCCTCACATAAGGCAACACACTGGCTCTGTACACATGTTTAAATCCTGTATGGTGCAAATTGGGCAACAATTGTTAGGCAAGAAAAAGTGCATCACAATACAATAAGCAAACGGGACAGTATGAGTATGTGATATAGCGGTAAGTAAGGGTGTTTCCGAAACATTGCAGGAATATTTGTATGCATTTATTTTTATTTTAAGAAATTCTCACAGTATCAACAGTATTTATTAGCTGAATCACAGTAGCGTTTTAAGGGTTTTATTTCCATTTTTATGCTTTAAATAATGAACATACAGTATGTAAGGAACCATTGTGTAGGTTTTCGGTTTTTAAAATTTGCTGGTATGGGTTATGAAACAATGAAAATGTCTTCAGGTGTTTTGATATCATTTTGGCAAGTCGTCTATAAGTCCAGAAAGTTCTTATTTTCTTACTGGTTTGACGCAATAAGAAGGATAATGCATGACTGTGCATTATTTATGCTAATATCAGGTTTTGTCTATTAAGAGATGATAATTAACACTGTGTTAGGAGTGTGTGCCTGTAAGTGGTAATTTGTAGGTTGGAATTACATCCTTTTCTACCTCATCACATTCAACTCGCGAAGTAGAAAAAAACATGGACGCCTCCATGTTCGTCTTTTGTTAGCCACAAGCTAGTCATCTAACAGTGATGAGTGATGTATATTTTCTCTTATAGATGTAAGTTAAAGGTAAGAAGTGCTACTTTGTTTACCTCTGATGCTGTGAGCAGCCATGTTGATTTAGCGTCACGCCATTAAACTGGTTAGTTGTAGTTGGGAAGACTACCCTAAGTTGCCAAGTAGAAATTTAATCTTCTTTGGGTTGGATGAAGTCGAACGGAATATATAAGCATTTGAACGAAACATATGGCATATATTTTGCAATCATGCCGTGTCAAATGGACATTCAGATTTCTCGACATTTTCTCATAATGTCTCTTGTAAATGATACATTATTAAGCATTATACCACAGTGTTGTTGAATTCTCAATTCTGATTGGTCAGAAGGTGTTGATAGTTGGGTTTTTTTTTTTTTATAACAGCAGCTTTGACAGTAGTTCTGGCTGCAAGGCGAATCACAGGTTTGTATCGCACTCGTTCTAATACGTTATCGTTTCTATAGTAACAACAACCTTTACAGTGCAAGCTCCACATAACCAAAACTTAAAATTAAAAAAAATATATATATAAACGTGCCGTTATTTAGGAAAACATATGTATAGTCGATACTGTAAAGTTTTCTTTGAGATGTTTATTTAACATTTATTCGAGGAGTCTCCAGTATCAGCGCTTTGTAACAGTCAGTAGGTTTTCTGATTGTTGATTGTTATCCTATAACAGCATGCCCACAAGTGTTTTATTCCTCATCTATGATTCAATTGAGTAAAACATATTTTTAACTAATAGACCAAAACTGGTTCTTGGTCACGCACTTGGACTTTCAGGTCACAGGTTAAATTCCTAATGCTATGAATAGCTCCAGTTCCAGATGTCAGGCTTCAGTGTTGATAAGCTGGATGAGTAAACTATGAATAAATGCATTGTTTGTCCCAAAGCTCTGTGGCACCTCCGTGGATCTTTTTCAGTTTTATCCTCAGGTTCATCGCAATTGCAGGGCTTATTTTCTGTTTTTCTTTTGCACACACATACTCTCTCTCTCTCTCTCTCTCTCTCTGTCTGTTTCTCTCTCTCTCTGATGATTTGAGCAGTGCTGTCTGTCCTCGCCGAGTTCTGGGCCTTTGCTTATTCGTGCAGAACGGCTTGCTTGTTGGAAGGAGAGAGGGACTCAAACCCTGAATCGTTTGCAGCCTCCCGTCCCTTCCCCCAGTCTCCGTGCTGCTGATTTATTCAGCAATACTTGTTTTTATCGCAAGCACGAGGTGCAGTTAAGCAACTGTTTTCTCAGCTTTGTTTTAAGAAACAGAAGTCTAGGATCAGCCAGGAAATGGCAGTCTTGTACGGTTTGCTTTAAATAGCTTTGTCTATAGTTTAATGTGTCTGCTATAAAAGACCCTACGATTTACACAAATTGGGGAACATGGGTGGAATCACGGGCTTCATGTAGAAAAAGTAGATTTGAGAAAATGTGCAGTTTAAAACCAAATTTGTACAGAATTCCTGAAGAGTTTGAATCCTGACTATGCCACAGCCATCTGTTACCGGGTGTAAAAAATTGTCCGTGCTCTCTGGTAGGCTAGTGGTGTTACTCTCTTTTCCCCTGTCAATCACAGCCTCACTAGCCAGTAGTGAGCTTCTGTGAGCTAATGCATGTGGAAGAGGGCGGATAGCGCTCTCTTCCGAGCGTGACGCAGCATGAGCAGCTGTTCTGGTGAAGTGAACATACATTCAAAACAAATTTTGAGAATTAACAAATGTACAAAGAGTTAACAGGAAACAGTTCATAAATGTCTTAGGCTCACTGTACGTTTATAAGAAAATCTCACTTGCTATGTGGTCTATAGCTTAATATGTTTACTGTGTAAACTTCTGCACAATGTGTTTAGTAGTTTGTGATCATCTGGATACTGTATGGAATTAAATTTCTGCCAAAAGTATCGAACGTACCTTTTCAAGAAACGAACCAAAAATATACCAAAAATAAACAGCGTTCTTCGTGAACAGTTTTCTAAGCTTCATTTTCGCTAATCACGGTTTATGAACGCGCTGCCAGAGTTTTTGTTTTACGCGTTCAAACTTTTCGTTTACACTCCGCAGGTTTACATATGCCATTCTGGCACAAACCTCTCGTGTGGGCGTGGCTTAGCAGCACTTTATTCTCATTGGCTAGTGAGATTTGGATCGACGGCTGCCTGACCAGGAAGTAGATACTTCAGTGTCGCGAATTTTGTAGTGCGTTCTGGATGCGGTTCTCTGTATAGTTATAACGTTTGTACTTTGTAGTGGAAATTACTTACTTACTTAGTCAGTATATTAGGTCGTAATTAATATTTGAGGTTCGGGTAGTCTCATACGACTATTTTTTTTTCAAGATGAGCTCTCAGGAGCGGCACGGAGCGTCGTCGTCCTCGCCATCAACGTCATCCTTTTCTTCCTCAGCTGGACAATCTCCCTAGCCAATGAGAGTAAAACGCTGTAAAGCCCCGCCCACACGTGAGATTTGTGCCAGAACGGTAAACGAAAAGTTTGAAAGCATAAACAAAACCTCCGGCAGCGCAATCATGAACCATGATTAACAAAAACCAAGCTGTTCACAAAGAACGCTATTTCTTTGAAGAGCATGTTAAATTAAATGTTTTTCTTCTTTCTCCTTGTATATTTGGGTTCGTTTCTTGAAGAGTAACGTTCAATATTTTTCACACAAATTTAATCGTAGCATTCGTTGCTGTTTTAATGCAGAAATCCAGCCACACTTCTGTCTATGTGTCCATATGTACAGTATATATACATCACAGTGTGTGCAGTACCTGCGTGCCAGTAAAGTTAGTGAGCTGTACAGGACCTAACAGAAATATTATTTGATCTTTTAGCAATGGATACTTTATTAGCCCAGTTTGCTCACTTAATGTCTTTATTGTGAATTAGGATCTCATTCTATGGCAAAGGGCAGTGCTAATTCACCCACTCCGCCACCACACACACACACACACACGCACACACACACACACACACACGCAAGCACGCACACACACACACGCACACACATACATGCAGCAGTTTTGTTTCCGTTTTGAGACTTGAAAAAGCCT
Organism: Stegophilus panzeri; assembly: GCA_024331685.1. Taxonomy (NCBI): domain Eukaryota; kingdom Metazoa; phylum Chordata; class Actinopteri; order Siluriformes; family Trichomycteridae; genus Stegophilus; species Stegophilus panzeri. The sequence goes on along the minus strand of JANDJT010000217.1, from coordinate 25,485,863 downwards.
ATGGTGTGTTGAAGGGAATGAAAACCATCAAGACTAAGAACAGCACCCTGAAGCACAAGCAGGGATGCCAGTGCTGCTCATTAAAACACTCAACAGTAACTTTTTCTTTCTCAGAACAGTAGGCGTTTAAATACAGTAATTAAATAAAATTAAACAGTGTTAATTTAAGCTTTATTAAATAGCTTTTAATTTTATTTATATATCCTTTTTTTTTTCTTTTTTTTTTTTTTTTTACAGAAGCTACACCTGTAATCCAAAATCACTTAAAAATATTTCCAAAAAAAAAAAAAGTAATTTGTGGGAAAAAATGACCAGTTCTATAGGGAACTAGATATAGGAACTGGGTAGATGGAGATGAATTTCTCTCATCCGCTGCAGGTTTGTGATATATGGATGTGGTGGTGCATGATGGGAAAAGAGGCTCGGCCCAAGAGCAGGTCCACATCTCAGCTGAGCTATGACTCATCTTTCCTGGCATGCTCTCTCTCTCTCTCTCTCTCTCTCGTGCTCTCGTTCTGTCTCTCTCTCTCTCTCTCATTTTAACTCTTCTATTTCTGTTTCGCTTTATGTGTGTGTGTGTGTGTGTGTGTGTGTGTGTGTGTGTGTTAGACTATAACATTATAGACAGCGGCTTGCTTAGTACTCATTGATCAGAACGATCAGAACATTTTCTATTTTATTATTTTATTATTTTTTACATTGTATTATTTTTACTTATATCATATAAGTAATAAAGGAATAAAAGGAATAAGGAATAAAACACTTGGGGGTGTGCTGGTATAGAAAAACAATCAAATGCTTGAAAAGATGAAAGACTTAGTGTTTCCACCCTGAAGTTGATAATTTTCCTATTAAAGTATTCCAGTTATACCAGAGCAATTTGCCAGACATTAGATTGTTTTTTAATATATATATATATTAGACGACACGTCTTACTTGTTACACATTTAATGTCCTTGAAACAAGTTATATCCTGTCATCACTTACATTATAGCAGCTAGAAACAACCATTCCATCACCAGAAAACATCATAACATTTTTTAAATCTGTTAATTATTAGTCTGCTATTGGAGTATGCTAACTAGTCTTTAATTTCTTGCTAACTAACCTCAGCAATACCTCAAGAAGGTATTAAATAGCTAGCTAGCTAGCTAAATAGCTAGCTAGCTTAAACATAAATACCTAAGTAGCTAGCTAAATAGCTAGCTAGCTAGCTAAATAGCTAGCTAGCTTAAACATAAATACCTAAGTAGCTAGCTAGTATCAAAGTACCAATTATTGCTTTGTAAGTATTAAATAAGCTGGCATTACACTGAGTAGCTCAAACTGCCGTATTAAAAATATTATACATACATAAACTAGCTAGCACAAAATTCCCTAACAGTTTGTACAACTCTGTTTATACTGTATATTCCAGCATGAAGGTTAAGGTTTAGCCTTCATATTCCTTTATAATTAAGAAACCAAATGAAATCCAACCACATCGGACAGAATTTTCACAAGATCGGGTTTCACAACTAGCTAGTTCAAGACTGTAACTTATTGTTCTAAAGGCTATTTTTGTGAAGATGATTTCATTTTCATTTCCAATCAGCCGGATCATTAAAGGATTACTAGCCAGGATCAGATCGAAATGTTACAGCGAACCAAAACGAAACCAGGAACCGAAACGAAAATTTCGATTGAACGTAATCGAAAATCGGTCAAAATGTTTCCAGAGTGAAAATGTTATTTTAAAAAGTGCTTAAGAATGTCGTGGGTTTTTTTTTTTTTTTTCAGTTCCAATGTGATTTCAAGAAAGAAAACCAAACCTAAACATTTCCCAATAGGCCTAAATTCCTCTCCAGAATTTATACTTGCCACCGTGTGTGTCCTGTAATCGTTTGACGCATTGCTTGTGCACGTCCTCAGTAAATCATGCGATATGCCCATGTGGTGCAATACCAACGTAAACAGCAGAGGCAGTATAGCACCATGTGACACCGCATCCACAACCGAATAAACAAACCAACGTTATGTCTTAAATCGCATACTTATGTACTATTAATGACCATTATTGAGTACTAACACTAACCAGTTTGATTATTTAAAACCTCTCATTTAGTCTTTAAACCAAAAATGTGCCAGATTATGAATTTTCTAGATTCTAGACTTTTGAATGTACAATGAGGGTTTTTGATTTGAGATGTTTGAGATGAAGTTTTAAAGAGAAACAGAGCTCGTGAGTGTTTAACGTCGCTGTACATTAAAATGGCTAGACATCACTGTTAGAAAGCAGATATAATCCAGGGATATTTTGTCTCCGACGTGCCATCTAGCGGACGTCACTTTGAATCCTCCAGATGTACACGCAAGTGAGTATGTGAACAATATCAGCATAATTGTCAGCTGTGTGCGTGTGTGCATGTACGCATGGGGAAAATGAAGTATATTTGTACCTTTGAATAGCCGCGAATCTTGTAAATCTGTGTGGAAAGTATTTTTCCTACAATTCTGCAAGCAACAAATCACATTGCAAAGTAGAAGGACGGTCTGAAAGTGTTAAAAATAAATATATGTTTTTGGTTCAACTGATTGGTTTTATTTACTGTAGACCCTATAAGAAGCGTAGAGTATCATATGTAAAGAACGTTATTAACCGTTACTTTATTACGTTCTAACTAAAGGGGGAATGAAATAAAATATTGCTTCTGTTTCTAATTGACGCTAGCTAGTGTGCTCAATCTTGTTTCACTTTTGTAAACTTCTCTCTATTTTGTGTCTCCAAAATGTCACTTAGATAGCTACAGCATTTAAATGAGAGTATTTGCAAAGGGGGGAAAAAAATGTGCGTTTTTTTCCACCAATGCTGAAATTACTTTCCACCAATGCTGAAATTACTCTCTCCCTCTCCCTCTTTCTCTCCTTCCTGATCAGCCTGTTTTCTCTTTCCACCCCCTTTCCTTATTTTCTCTCCTGCTTTCTGCCCATTTCTCTCAAAGCCACCCCTCCCCCCACCGTTTTGGTCCACCTTTGCTGTCCATACTTTCTTTCTCTCTTTTTTTTTTCCTCCACCTCTGCTCATTTTCTCATCCTCCACACTCTCAGCTCTACACGTCATGCATAGGACACAATAAATCGTGCATAATTACGCGCAATTTGAATGAATCCGTATATAAGTCAGGCGTATAGTCTTATATCTCTGTAAGTCAGAGTTGGTGTTACAGTGCAACATGCTGAGTCTTGAGAACGAAGTGTTTTTCCCGTGCAGTGTGTTTGCCTTGATATGGGCTCATTATTGTTGGATGGGTTTAAATTGTATCTTCACCTTGTTTTGGGGGGGCGGGGGGGTGATGAGATGGAAGTTTGCTCGCATGATGTAACGCCTCTGCAACAGTCCCGCCTTAAACCTCCTGCAGATAAAAGACTAACAACGGAGACTACAGGAAATATGACATGCTCTGATCACAAGGACACACTGATCCAATATTGGGACCAATATCTTCGCTAATCTTTAGCTTACAGAGTATCAGACCAGTATAGGTATACACCGATATCCAGTTTCAGTGCATTTCTACTACTCATTACTACCAGGGTGATTCCACAGCTGGATGCCGTTTGTGTCCAACTAACATTACATTTACAAATACAGTTGAGGTCATAAGTTTACATACGCCTTGCAGAATCTGCAAAATGTTAATAATTAAAATACATAAATACAGTAAATAAGAGGGATAATAAAAATTGCATTTTGTATGTTATTTAGTCCTGCCCTGAATAAGCTATTTCACACAACAGATGTTTACATATAGTCCACAAGACACGATAATAACACAATTTACACAAATGAACTAGTGCAAAAGTTTACACACGCTAGTAGTTGATCGTTGTTCATGAGTCCCATGTTTGTCCTGAGCAGTTAAACTACCCACGGGTCTTCAGAAAAATCCTCCAGGTCCAGCATCTTCTGCATATTTGAGTCCTTTCCTTTTAACAGCGGCTATATGATGTCGCGATCCATCTTTTCACACCGAGGACAATTGAGGGACTCGTACACGACTATCACAAAAGGTGCAAACGTTCACCGATGCTCAAGAATATTAAGAGCTGGGGGGGGGTAAACTTTTGAGCAGGATGATCGGTGTAAATTGTTATTATTTTGTCTTCTGGGAAACATGTAAATATCTTTTGTAGCTTCTGAAAGGCATTGCTAAATGAAAAAAATAAGATATTTAAACAAAATAATCAAATGTACAAATCATGTAAATTAAGTTCTCTCGTGCTTTTTCTCTTCATTTACATATTTTAAATGTTATTGTGATATTGAATGATGAAGGCACAACCCAAATTACAGATTGAAAGACTGAATTTAGAAAAATAATTTAGAGTCAATGATTAGAATGTTCTTAATGTGTTAATTGATGCCATGAATATATAGACGCTCGTTAACCAGATCGATGAAGAACATTATATCATATGATGGCAGTTTAGATTTACAGCATGGATATTGATACTGGATATTACTTATTAACACACATTACTGTGAAATGTTCACTTATTGTTTATGTACCAGGGTTTTAGGTCTGTGTATATGTATTGACAGTGATAGAGAGTGATAGAGAGATGATTGACAGGGTAAGGAGTTCCGTCTCAGCTGCAGTCCAGCACTGTTAGATACACACTAATCTCACATGAGTGACAGGACCAGTCTCAATACAGCAATGTTTTGTGTGTGTGTGTGTGTGTGTGTGTGTGTGTGTGTGTGTGTGTATAGTGGGGAGGCAGAAGGAAGAAAGAACAGCTGTGGGAAGGGATGATAAAATGGACCTGTTTCTGTGTTTCCTGCTTTTCTCATATTCTCTCTTTTCTCTCTTCCCCCAGTCTCTCTTTCTCTCTCTCAAAACCTTTTGTCTCAAACAATATAGTGTGTGTGTGTGTGTGTGTGTGTGTGTCTGTGTAACTTGGACTTTCAGATTCCTTTAAAAGTTGTAACGGAACTTTAATTATTTACATTTTTTTTATTTTTTATAAATACATTTGAATATTAATGACGCTATAATGTAAGCATTAGCAGTTTTTAATTCTAAAACTCAAAAATCGTTTAGAAATAATTAAGTTCTAAGTGTGTGTGTGTGTGTGTGTGTGTGTGTGTGTGTGTGTGTTGTAAATATGGAGTCACGCAAAATGACGTGTTGTGAAGGCCAGTGTGCCGAAAAGCTTCCAGAAAGTCAACAAGCTCCATGCAGCCATCTTAATAATAATGGAGGCAGGAAACGCCCATCTCATGCATAATACACAAGGGGCACGCCCATCTCATGCATAATACACAAGGGGCACGCCCATCCCATGCATAATTAACAAGGGACACCCCCCCCCCCCCCCCCCCCCCCACC
>JANDJT010000217.1:25461355-25462595 GCA_024331685.1 Stegophilus panzeri | reverse complement strand
GTTGGCAGTTCGAATCCAAGCTCACTGGTGGTGTCCTTGAGCAAGACCCTTAACCCTGTCAGCTCCAGGGGCACCTTATGATGGCTGATCCTGCGCTCCGACCCCAATCTCCATTGGAGTTAGGATATGCAAGACAGAATTTCGTTGTACTGTACATCTGTATTTGTGTAATGATAAATAAAGGATCTTATTCTACTTTTTCTTCTTCACAACATCCTCCCCTCACCCCTTCCTGTTTGTCTTTCTCCCCCTACCAAAGTATTTATGTGTTGATTTAGTCATGCCACTCTTTAGCCAGTTTAAGGAACAGGCCATTGGCAGCGTTTGATTTTCTCCGTTTGACTGCGTGGCTCTGAGCGTTAACGGTTTGTCTTTAGGGAAACCAGCTAAATGAAGTTCTCTCTCTTTTGCTTTCTCACACTTTTTATCATTTCATTCTTTCTCTCTCGCCTCCCGCCCGCTGTTCTCTCAGGGCTGGCAGCACACTCGTAATTTCTCTCAGAGGGGAGTTTGACTGCGAGATGGATTATTTCTGCTTGAACTCAGACGCAGAGCTGGATCAGACTGCCAGTCCGTTCAGCGTCAAAATTAAAATGATAAGTTGACGCAGCACAGCAGCTCGAAACGACGCGAAGTTGCATGTGTGAGCATGCGTGTAGAGTTTTTTAAAATTTTTTATTGGTTCCAGGATGGTTTCCACTAAAACAGTTGTTCATATAGGCGCACATTCTGGCTGCATGGAAGTGTGTTTTCAGCACAGTAATGAGTCCTGCTTGCTCAACAGACAAAAACAAAGCTGTAAGGCGCTAAACATTTTCATGCTGTTCAGGCAATGCTTCTTAGATTTTGTCGTTCCTCAATGACACCTGGATGCGATATACTTACACTGTAAAACCACCACGAGCAGCTCTTATTGGCTGTGATTATCATAAGAGCTGGATGGATTTTTATTTTTGCAGTTTTGCTAGGAAACAAGGACTGACAAATTTATCCAAATGTCACTGTGTTCTGGTGATATAATTAGAACATACCCTGCATGACAAAAGTTTGGAACCAACACTTCAAATAAAAAAGAATAATAATATGAACATTCAGATAATATTGGAACACTGAACTTTTTTCTGGCAGCCACTTCATGGATTATTTTTACACCAGGGTCATTCGGAGTTCTGAACACATCCAGCACAGACAACACACAAAACATACAGCAGGGTGGTGCATGCTGTATTCGCTGCTACAG
>JANDJT010000217.1:25451355-25456355 GCA_024331685.1 Stegophilus panzeri | reverse complement strand
TTATTTTCCATGACTGAAATAAAAGCTGAGTTAAGAGTTAAATACTGTCGATACCTGTAGATAAGGCAATCTTAAAAAGCTATCATTATATATATATATATATACACTAAATTGTCAATTTGAATGAAATTTCCATCCGATTTTATCTTCTGAGAAACCGGCCTTTTATTTGGTAGTAATTTTACTACCAAACCCGACTTAATAATTTGACTTACTTTTACTGATTGACATTTATAAACGTACACACGTGAGTCTGAACGTGAGTAACCGAAACGTCTGGTGGACTTCTCAGTTTGGTTCGGTCAACGAGTGTATTCATGCACAGCTTTACCCTTAAGATCGATTGATACCTGTTTATATTTCGCGCAGTCATTTCTGCCCAGTCTCTTGAAGGGTGCCAATACTTCTGCCCTTGATCATATATTTGGTGTACAAACTGGACAGGACAAATTCGATGTTGTCTTTTTAGAGGGAGTGGAAACACGTACAGTGGAAATTCTCAAATCAGACCGCTCGTATTAACGCGCTCGTTGTAATACTTTATAATACGTTTCTATAGCAACAACTCGTTCAGAGAGACTTGTCCCGCAGAAGTTTTCCATAATAAGGATAATAATCAGTGTATTTAAACGAAATAAAAGACTACTACTCGTGTACTCGTGTAAAACCTGTCGTGTTTTATGTATTTGTTATCATTTGAATAAAGTATGTGGCGTTAATAATAAAAAAAAAAAATTAAAAAAAAAGAAACAGTGACATTGTTAAAAACACTGATCTTAGTTATAAGTCATGTATTTTTGAATAATAAGTATTAAACAGTTAATATTTCGTATTACTTTCTGATAACTAATGAAGTTAGGACACTTCTTGGTGGTGCGGTCAGACTTTAATACCTTAAAGTAAATCATTCTGCTGTCCACTACACAGATTTAACGACCTTTCACCTTGTAGCTGCTGGTATTCTCAGTTTTAACCGAGCAGCTTTTATCTCTCCGTGATCCTGCTGTTCCAACAGATTCTATCTAATAACGCCAGCTCACCCTATCAAGGCTGAAGCCTCCACTAAACACAGCGAGGACATGGGATTATTTGCGCACACACAGCAGTCTTACTCTTAATCCGATCTCATGCAAAATTCACAAGCGTTCTTGTAAACATTTTTAAGCTTTGAGTAGAACGTTATATGAGTAATATATTTATTAAGTAAGGTTCTCTATTTCTAAAACTACCGTTTTTGGTGTATTTTTAGCAAATCACTGGAGCAAGCAATGTAGTATGAAGCAAAGCAATTCCAGTTACTTTCTTTTAAAATATAAGCATTTATTTAACGGAAGGAGTCTCCAGTGTCAGCGCTTTGTAGCAGTCAGTAGGTTTTCCACCATGGGAAAAGTCTTCAGGATTTTATTTGAATTTTTTTTTTTTTTTTTTTGCCATATTAACTTCAAAGAATTAAAAAAAAAAAAGAGAGACGCTAGTGAGGGATTGAATATTTACAAGTGCTATAACATAAGTGATAACAGGAAGTAACTTGTTTCATGGATGTTCCATGACTTAAATGTAACCATAAATATTTAAAAAGCATGGTGTGTCATTCATTAATAAATGAAAAAGTGGAATTGTTGGCAAATCGCTGTGCTGACTTGCAGCGGAAACAGGAAGTCGCAACATTAAATGTAACTATCAATGGGTAAAAACCCTTATGTGGTGGTCTTTAATAAATAAATAAATATAATCGTTGGCAAGTTGCTTTTGTATCAGAGTTACAGTTAAAATATTTGAGGATGTGCTGTTATTATAGGGGGGGGAAAAATCAACTTTGGGGTGGTAATAGTAACTCCACCACGTCTGACATCACTATGTGGTTGATTATTTTCCTATAACAGCATGCCCCCAAGTGTTTTATTCCATACATGTGAATTTGATCATTGTATATTACTGTATGATTCCACAGAGAGATATATTCATATATTAATACATAATGTACACCAATCAGCCATAACGTTAAAACCACTGACAGGTGAAGTGAATGACATTGATTATCTCATTACAATGGCACCTGTCAAGGGGTGGGATATATCAGGCAGCAAATGAACAGTGAGTTCTTGAGTGACTTTGACAAGGGCCAAATTGTGATGTCTAGACGATTGGGTCAGAGCATCTACATAACGGCAGAGGTGTTCCCGGCTTGCATTGGTTAGTACCTACCAAAAGTGGTCCAAGGAAGGACAGCCGAGGAACCAGACAAACCCAAGACTCATTGAAGCACGTGGGGAGCGAAGGCTGTCTTGTGTGAAGAGCTACTGTAGCACAAATTGATGAAAAAAGTGTAGGGAGTGTGATGCTCTGGGTAATGTTCTGCTGGGAAACCTTGAGTCCTGGCATTCATGTGGATGTTACTTTGACACGTACCACGTACTATACCTAAACATTTTTGCAGATCAAATATACCCCTTCATCATGGCAACGTTATTCCCGAATGGCAGTGGCGTCTTTCTAATGCTGAAAATTGTTCAGGAACGGTTTGAGGAACATGACAAAGAGCTCAAGGTGTTGACTCGGCCTCCAAATTCCCCAGATCTCAATCCGATCGAGCGTCTTTGGGAAAGGATCTGCTGCTAACGTCTTGGTGCCAGATACCACAGCACACGTTCAGAGGTCTTGTGGAGTTCATGCTTCGATGGGTCAGAGCTTTTTTGGTGGCACAAGGGGGACCTTCACAATGTTAGGCAGGTGGTTTTAATGTTATAGCTGATCGGTCTATAATACATACTAATACAGTTTATTACAGACCAAAGAACCAAAATGTCTACACAAGGACAGGTATAAGATCTTTTCCATTATTTCTTAGAAAACAGCAGTCCCCGAGAGGTTCTTTGGGTTCCTTTAACAGTTCTACATTTCTACGGGGGTTCTGCTTGGAGTGCTAATCCAAGTATGTGAGTTCTGAATAAACTCAGGGTTTGTTTGGGGGTTTTTTTCCCCACCATAATGACAACATTTACACTCCAAAAATTCTGATTTTCCTCGACGCGATTTTGATTGATGTATTTCTGAATTAACGATAACTCAATTCCGCATAAACTGTACAAGCGTTGACATCGATTGTTTTCCTCCCGTGTCATGCCAATAAAGCTTATGTGAATTTGCATTTGAGAGCGGGAGAGAGGAGGGGGAATTTTTTTTTAGCTTTGCTTTGCTTTTTCTCCAGCGTGGTTTGGTGTGGAGCAAAAATAAATGGCAAGAGAAAGTAAGTGAGCGAGGAAGGGGGGGGGTGAAGGTGAGAGATGGGAGTGAGAGAGAGAGAGAGAGAGTCTGAAAAGCTTTGCATTGCATTTTCCTCTGGATTTCTGAGGAAGGAAAATCTCAAGAGAGGGTTTGTGAAGTGAAGGAACCCTACGCAGAACCTATAGAACCTAAGTGCTAAGTGATTGTATTAGTAATTAACAAAATCATCCGTTCGTGGAGCCCGAATGAAAGGCGTAAAGAGTTAGGAGTGATATGAAGAGCAAGAGAAGGAGAGGAAGAATGAGTAGCAGGGAAGAGAGACGGTAAAAGTGATGTTTTTCTGGAGGGAAGAGAGAAAGAAATATGAACAGAAACAGTGAGAGAATCTTAGTAATACTTCTTCAGTGTAGTTTGGTGTGTAGCAAAAAAAAAAAATGACAGGAGAAAATGAGAATCCGAGAAACAGTAAAGAAAGGAGAGATTTTCTTTTAGGAGAAAAAAAAAACAAAGAATGAAAAGAAAGAGCGAGAAAGAAAGTCAGCTGTGCTTCTGCATCCGAGAAGAATAGATGCGATGGAAGGAGAAAGGTACATATATATATATATATTTTTTTTTAGCTTTGCTTTGTCTGTGGAGCAAAAGAAGTGGCCAGAGAAAGTAGAGAGAAAGATGGAGGGAGGGAAGGAGAGAGAGAGAGATGGAGGGAGGGAAGGAGAGAGAGAGAGAGAGAGAGAGATGGAGGGAGAGAGAGAGAGAGAGATGGAGAGTGTGTCACGTGATGGTGCTGTGGGTTTTTTTTTTTTCGCCGATCCTCCCGAGCTCGTGTGTGCCGGGGGCATTGATTAGAGCCGCTCTGCTGGGATTACATCTTTGCCGTTGCCATGCCAACTAATCAGCTGTTGCACCCCCCCTCCTTCCTCTCCTCCTTCTGGTTGCCGGAGCAACAGAACATCGGCGCTCAGAGAAGCTCAGCGTCGAATCCAGCGATGTTTTTCTTCCTTTTATTTTTCTCTTAATTGGCAGCGTTTTTCTGAGCTCAGGCCTCGGTCTGGATTTTTTTTGTTGTTGTTTTGGTGCTCGGCTGGTGTTGGTGTTTAGTCTCGGGGTTGGAGACACGAAGCTTCATTTCTAACACAAGTCCAAACTGACAGACAGGATGTTCTGTCACAGTGACAGATCTATTGTAGGGCAGATCGATAAACAACCTTTTTTACTGACGCTGACATTTGACTGCTTTATCAACACTGTTTCTGGAGTTAATTAATATTTAATAAGTTGATATCTACTGATAGTTTCATTACATTTTCAATCTAGAGCACAGATACGGTATACGCTTGTCCCAAATCGCACCCTCTTCACTATAAGGTGCACTGTTTTTGCTGTTTTGGAGCTAATTCCTTAAAGCACAGTTGAGAATATCCAGTGTGCTCATGAAATCCTGTAATGACACGCGGATGATACGGGTTAGCGTCCATATGATGCACCACTAGCAGGTTCAGAATACCCATAATGCACTTTGAAGTTCAGAGAAAATACGGAGTAGGAAACTATACAGAGGTTGTATGCCTGACACTGGTACACTTTTCAAGGGTACTTCTCTCAGTTGTGGGTTCTACCAGAGGTACAACCAAAGCATAGTGGTGGAAATCATAAGAACATTCACTGATGCTCAAGAAGGCAACACGATACATTAAGAGATGGGGGGGGGGTGTAAACTTTTGAACAGGATGATCAGTGTAAATTGTTATTATTGTGTTTAGAGCTCTTTTTTTTTT
>JANDJT010000217.1:25421307-25451070 GCA_024331685.1 Stegophilus panzeri | reverse complement strand
TCTGAAGAACAGTGGGCGGTTTAACTGCTCAGGACAAACAAGGGACTCATGAACAACTCTCACAAAACATAAACACATCATGTCGTCGATCATCCAGGTAACGACACACAGTATTAAGAATCAAGGGTGTGTAAACTTTTGAACTGGCTGGCTAGGTTTACTTAGCGAAATGCTGTTTGGGTTTTAGTAGCTTGCTAGTTTTGTAAACTAGCTAGCTAGCTCACGTTAATTCGTGCACGTTTCTTGCTACAGAGTTATCTGTCTAACAAAGATGCACTTTACAGCATTTATATAGACAGTATTGAACACAACAGGTGATCAATACTGAACTGAAGGTAGCTAATAAATTGGGCTAGGGATGCTCATCTGTCTTCTTTATGCATTACTTTTTTTAAAAGGTAACATTGACATAAACAGTAAACTGAAGAAAGTCATTGTCTGTGATTCTGGGTATCTGCCACTGCTAGGGGCGGCGCATGACATGCGTGTGATGTCATGCGCCGTTGTCTAGGAAGCGGCTTATACTTCCGGTTAGTGAAAAAAATGCTCGTGTTTCATTTTAGATGATATTACCTTTCTAAAATCCACACAGTAGATGGTAGAGTCCATAGTGCATAGTGTAAGTGTGTAGTACGTCATTTGGGACATAACTTTAGTATTTACTCTCCGAAGCGTGTTTTCGGAACAGAAGTAATGTTATGAAACGCCCCCACCCCCACCCCGTGCCGCGCGCAGTCCAACTAATCGATAATGAGATTCATTGACCACGATTTTCATAATCGATTATTTTCGATTTTATCGATTAGTTGTTGCAGCTCTAGTCACGAGTAGTAAGTTACTTTCCACACTGGTGGCCACCAATGAAAATAGAGAGGAGGCGGGGCTTACTGCTCATTGACACACAGTACAAATCTGGTGTAGTGCTGTTCTCGGAAACGAACAGAAACTGGATTGATTTTCTGGTTTTATTAAACGTGCTTGCTCAACAGAATGAATTCATCTTGTGTAAAAAACTAAATATGTTAATAAACTCAGTTTGTCTTAAAAATTTCCATCAGTGTTTTGCTTAAAATATTTGTACCCATTGTCCAGTTTAGTCTGTTCACTCCTATGTAAAGGACGCCTTTAATTAACTATTTAATACATCTAATGTCCCTCTCAGTTATTTGCAGTCGACACAATATTTATGGATCTAGTCTCACAAAAGCATTTGACATTTTTAATTGGGATATTTAACTCCAAATAGAGCTGGACTTTCCCACAAGCATTGCAGCATGAAGATCATTAAATGTTGGCGTGAGCTTCACACTGAACACTCTCTCTGACATGTCGTTCTCTCGTGGCCGTGTAGGTGTGTACAGAGGGACGTCTGATCCTGGAGTTTGCCTTCGATGACCTGATGCGGATTAAGACGTGGCACTTCACCATCAGGCAGTACCGCGAGCTCATCCCACGCAGCGTCCTCGCCATGCACGTGAGTGTGACGTCATCACTCAGCACCACTTCCTGACATCAAACTAGCACAGTAACATCACTCAGAAAATGGGCTTTCTACACGGATGGCTTGTTCTGATTATATAGTAAGACATTTAGGTAACCGCAGCACCAATTTCACGTCTATCTATTAAAATCAGAGTTTTTTATTATAGTGGGAAATTGATTTGATCATCACAGTGTATAAACGTATAGCGATGCTCCAAGGCCATTTTAGTCATTTGTTTTAATAGTCAACAAAATGTATTTATTTATTTATTATTCAACATAAATTCTTATTAATAGTTCAAATTAATTACACATTCAGGGTTACGCTAAACTGGTTTTGCATTGCTGCCAGACTGGTATGATTGTTAAATGTTTTTCATCTGTTTCATTAAAGTTTTTACGTCAGTGTTGAAATGAAAAAAAAATAATAATAAAGTGTTAGTATACATTACGATAAATTATAAAACTTCTTTATAACATCAAAAACATCTTTTGTTAATTATTTTAAGATTGCAGTTCCATAAATATGTAATAATAATAATAATAATAATAATAATAATAAACTTTTTTGTATTATTTAATATTTTATTTATAAATATTTTTTTAAAGCAGAGTATAAAATAAAATCTAAAAGGCAAATAGGAAATGATAATTTTAGAGATTAAAGATAAATACAAAAGTGAGAAACAATTTTGTTTTTTTTAAATAATAAAAGAAAAGAAAATTAATAAAAACAAAATGCCTAACTAAATGAAGTGCTGAATAAATGTGTCTTCAGTCTTTTTTTTATATATATATATTGTACATTTCTGTACATTCCAAATTTATGAAAATATCATGATATAATTTGGAGACTATATTTGGTATATTTGGCCGCTGGACTCTAATTATCTCCTATTATCTCCTAGCTTCAAATGGTTTTTTTTTTGGTTTTTTTAATATATACAGAACACCTTAGAACATAAGCAGAGGATATACAGTACACTATAGTCTGAGGTAACACAGACTTTATTTCCTCAGTGTGAGGCATCCAATGCCTCCAGCTCGCCTGAATCACAACTCAGATTTTGTACAGAAGTGTGAAAAGTTTCTTCCTTCTGGGAGATTTAAAAAAAAAAGAAAAAACAATTTCATTAGAAACATCAAAGACCCCCTTAGATGAAAGAAAGCCTTGTCTAAAGCAAAGCAAAGTGGAATAATAACAAGGTCAAATGAGTAATCTGCTTAATTCCACAGTGTAACGAACTCGCCGAACCCGCCACGATGAAGGAAATAAAAGCCAACTACGGCAGTCTTCTAACTTCCATACTCGCCATTCACAGGGCAGAATTAAACGAGTGATAGCTTTCAGTCTCTGGTTGCTGTTTTGGCTGGTGTAGCAGATTTTTACAGGTGTTTTTTTTGTTTTTTTTTTTAACTTTTCTCTCGGTAGATTTCAGACTATGCAACGTTAGAATGTTTGCACACGCTCCAGTCCCGCTGTGTTCATGCGAAATTCACATAGTCTTAAATTGGGCCCTGTGGGTATATCAGCCATACTGGAAGAAAGAGAGAGATCTTAGGAAGAGAGAGAGAGCTGGGGGAGAGCAGAGGAGGGGGTTCGCTGCAGGAGAAGGGCGGTTTTAACATTACTGCAGTGTATTTGATCAGCTCACACACACATACACACATACACACACGCATACACTAATACACACAGGGACAAGCGGTGACAACGGTAAAAGTGAAACTAAACTTGTGTAAAACTTGTGATTAAAACAAGGAGTGAAATGTCACTTCAGGCTTACACACTTTATTCCCAAAAATAATGTTTTATTTTTTTTTACCAGATATGCACCAGTCTGCTATGAAGGTTGCATTTGAGTAAAGAACATAACCCCAACTTCTGATTAGAGAAATGAAAGAAAATGGCCCCTGAGTAGGAAAGGTGTCCTCAACCCCAAGGTCAGCATATGACATCATGCCAACATGGCCGCTCGCACCGTCAACACTACATAGCAGTGTTTACTTCTGATCAATTAACATAGACACAAAAGCCTTACAGTTCACTGTTTTGAGAAATTAAATACAAGATAAACTCATGATCAGTAATATAACCTGACTAGCTTGTTCTAACGCTTTCATAGAGGCATCCATGTTTTATAGCTTGAATGTGCCGAGCTTGAAAATGAAGTGAAGACTTCCCACTTCCGAATGAAGTTGAATGTAGAATAATTATCAGATATTATTGGCCTGAAGAGTTGGATAAATAGTAGTGGTTCCAGACAGCAGATCGAGGTACATGATATACTGTTAGAAGGACCATTTAGTTTACTTTATTTATCAGGGGGGAAAAAAAAGGAACTAGCTAACATTAGCTAGCGATTTGAACCCATTTCTACACAATGAGAAATTTAGTGAAGTTGTGTGTAAATGTTTTCGTAGACCAAACCGAACGACGATTTTCTGCCAGATTTACGAACGTTGCGGTAACGCTGAATTTTCTACATACTCACGTGTATACGTTGATATAATATCATGTAAATAGTATGTCATTTACAAAGCACATTCAGGGCACAGCTGTTTTTTTTGTTTGTTTGTTTGTTTGTTTTTTGTTTTGTTTTTTATTATTAAGCAACACCCACAAAACTCCATAAAAGGCAGAGCTCACAAAGAGCTGAAAACGACAAAACGACGACTAAACAGTGAAAGAGAACTTTGTGAATCTGTCCTAATCGAATGAATATTCTTATGAGTCTTCATTTACGCATTTGTTTTGGATTGCTTATTTTCAAGCCGTTCAAATAAAAAATGACTGCGTTTCACAAAACTTTCCCTAAATTACGTGTGCCATTTAAATAAATAAGCGATTTAAACTAGACAACGTTAGATTTATATAAGATGACAGCAAGTTGTCGCCAATTATACGATTTGAAGCCAATCAATTACAGTTGAATTTTAAAAAGCTGAATTTAATAGGACTGGGGTTCTACAACATACTAACGTTTCAGTAGCTTAGACCAACCCACAAACCAAACACAAACAAATCTTCAATGCAAAAAAACATCATCATATCACCATTTTACGTGTTACATCTCTATAATTAGCTATTTTAAGGTTAACACGTACACTCTACAACACCTATGCTGGTTAACACCTACATTAAAAATGACGTATTTTTAAATATTACTCCAGTGTTGCTTCTAGAAATTTAAATCCTTTAAGTCCAGTCCAGCTCTGGCGCTTTGTCTCGCAAACACATACATGCTCACACTCACATCTCTTTCCTGCCGTCATGCTGTCTCTGAACTCATTCCATTCCTGCTTTATCTCTGCGGGTTTCTCGTTAAGTCACATGGATTGGTAGCCATAGTGTGAATGCAGCTGAGCTTTTTTTTTTTTTTTCTTTCTATTTTTTTTTTTTTTTTTTTCTCGAGGTAATCCCCTGGGCTGTGGCCAAATTCAAATTTTCAGCCATCTCTATCAATATTTATTAGCAGTTTGAGTGCACTCCACATACAGCGCCCCAAACCCTGAATCAAATACATATTCAGTGTAATTGAAGCATTGGCCTCAGTCCCATTCCGGCCTTCCGGCACCAGCCGTCAGCTTGGTTTCTGCTGCTTTTGAAATCCAAATAGGAAACAAGAAATTAAAAAATAAAGCCGATTTGGTATTGGGTATTTGCTTTTATGTAATTTTATTCTTTCACCCAGTGTAAAAATGAAACGCTCAAATGGTGGAAAAAATGTGATTTTCTGACTTGTTTTGTAGCCTTAATGCAAGCGATAAAGAGCTGGCTATTATTTTGTAAAAACCTGATAGGGACGCTCTCTCCCACATGACAACGTGGGTCCACGTTGTCACGTGTATAAAGCGCAGATAGTTCCGAGTGCGTGTTGATTATCTGTTTCTGACCACAAGCCTCAGTCGTGTGGATATTTTTGGTGAGGTGTTTAAAAACCCCCAGCCTTTCTCCTACCATTGGATCCATCACGCGAATAATATCTGGGAAAACTCTTAAGAAATCAGGAAATTTACTCCTGTACTTAGACCTAAGAATGGGAGCGATGTACAAAAATTCTTTTATATAGCTCCAGGGTCCCTGGTTCATCCTCTTGGCCATTTTGGGTTTCTTCTGGGTTCTCCGGTTTCCTCCCACCTCCTAAAAAAAAAGCCAGTAATATGATGGTGGATTGGCTGTGCTAAATTGCCTTGAGTGTGTATGAGTGTGTGGACGTGTATATGCGTGGCGTCCTATGATGGACTGGCATCCCATCCAGGATGTGTTCCCACCTCATTCCAGGATAGGCTCCTGGTCCACCGTGAAGCTGACCAGGATAGATCGGTAACTGAAGATGTATGAGTAAACTTTCAGGAAGAAAGTTTGTTGAGAGTTTGTGTAATTTGTCCTCTTAGGAATTCGTTAGTAGGTCTTGGGTCAGCTTCGACAAAAAGAGCTATGTAAATGTAGATCTTGCCTTTTTTTTGATCTTAAGAACTTTTTTTTTTTTTTTTTTTTTTATTTGTACATTTCAAGCACTACCCTTTGATTTCCATTATAAGTAAGTTAAATAAGGGTAAATCATTTTTTTTGTTCATTTCTCGATACAGATAAATGTATTAGTAGCTAAGTAAGTAATTTGTCTATTGACAAAAGTGCAAAGTGCGTTTGTCCTGCCGTTGAGAGATGGCATGTTCGAATCCCAGCGATGCCACAACCATACTTGGATGGGAGTCTAGAGAGGGATGGCGTAATTTCTCTCCCCTGTCAATCATAGCGACCCTATCAGGCCAATCAGGAGCGTGTGTAAGCTCAGGTATGTGGAAGAGGGCAGATAGAGCTGATAAGGCAGATAGAGTGTTGTTCTGTGATGCAGCAGTTTGGAAATATTATGTTGACTGGCTTCACGTGTCTCGGAGGAAGCACGTGTTAGGCTTCACCCTACCCAGGTGGTAGCTGTAGTCTGATAAAGTATGATAGAGGAGAGCTGGTTGGTGTCTGGAACCAAATTGTGGAGAAAATTTGGTATTCACACATACAGTAAGTAACACATATGAGACAGATGTTTAATGATGGCTGGCCTTCTGCCTTCACAGGCTCAAGACCCTCAGGTTCTGGAGCAGCTCTCCAAAAACATCACCCGAATGGGTCTGACTAACTTCACGCTCAACTACCTCAGGGTGAGTCTCATGCACACACGCATACACACACACATACACACACACACACACACACACACACACACACACACAGACGCACATACATAAAGATGACAGATGAAGATATTCAAAAAGCTTCCCACCTTTAGTCGTGCATGATGTGTGTGTGTGTGTGTGTGTGTGTGCGTGTGTCTCTGTCCACACGCCAACCTGCACCCATGCCGAAGCACTTATTTTACAGTCTCTTTGTTTATTCTTTCGATTTCAGCATGAGTGACAGCTCCGATTTGCAAAACAGGAGAACTAGATGGAGAGAGAAAATTAATTGGATGGGGAAAATTAGCATAACATTAATGAGCGTTCTGTGCTGAAGCACGGCATTGTGGGTCTCGACGCCCAGCTCCCGCTCACCCAGCACACCGTCGTGTTTCTGTTAGAGGTAAAAGAAATGAGGAGAGAAAAGAAAAGGCAGTTTCGTGTTTTTATCAACCTGGAACCAACTTCATTCGGCTGCACGTTACAGACGCAGAGGAATTATTATAAAGCGTGGTTTTATTAAAAAAAACAGCAAAGTCTGAATTGGGAATTAAATTAGAATTTGGTTCGGCTCTATACATCTCAGAGCTTTCAGCCTGATCCTGATCCAGTGCGTGTGCTGCAGCTCTTTAGCATGCCAGATGTTTTTGCAAACATTCCCTGTTTGGCTTTGCATGTCTTCATCTACGCAGCTTCAGGGCAGGAATCAGGAAAATAGACAGCAGCGTGCTTGTTTCGTGCCGTCTGAATAATAACTGAGACTCACTCACTTGAATTTGTCTGTCCAGCGTAAAGTGACATTTAATGCAACGAACGATTCTATACAGTTTAGAATGATTTAAATGCAATTGTATTGAGATAATATGTGATTCAGTATTGTGCAACCAGTTTAGGTTTTATTGGAATAAAAATACATTGGACTGACAGGCACTTAAGCCACGCCTACTTTACCAGGACTGACAGGCACAGAGGCTACACCTACTTAACTAGGACTGACAGGCACAGAGGCCACCCCTACTTTACTAGGACTGACAGGCACTTAAGCCACGCCTACTTTACCAGGTCTGACAGGCACAGAGGCCACACCTACTTTACTAGGACTGACAGGCACAGAGGCCACACCTACTTTACTAGGACTGACAGGCACAGAGGCTACACCTACTTTACTAGGACTGACAGGCACAGAGGCCACACCTACTTTACTAGGACTGACAGGCACAGAGGCTACACCTACTTTACTAGGACTGACAGGCACAGAGGTCATGCCTCTTCAACTAGAACTGTAAGGCAGAGAAGCCATGCCTACTTTACTAGGCCTAACAAGCACAGAGACTATGACCGAAAGGCATAGAGACCACATCTCAACAAGGATTGAAAGGGACAGAAACCATGCCTGCTTTACTAGGGCTAATAGGCATAGAAGCCATGTCTATTTAGCTACGACTGAAAGGCATCAAGGCCAGGTGTCCTTCGTTCATATTAAAATATGATAATTAAGGCCATGCCTCCTTTACACGGAATAATAGGCACAAAAGTCACACCTCCTACGGTGGAACTGATAGACACTAAAGCCACGACAACATCACTGAGACTGACGGGCACAGCGGCCACACCTCAACTAAGACTGACAAGCACCAAGACCATGCCTCCTTAACTGAGACTGACAGGCACCAGGGCCACACCTCCTTCGTTCATATTAAATAAGATCATTAAGGCCACACCTCCTTCACTCAGACTGACAGGCACCCCCTTCATTTGTATTAAATATAATAATTAAGTCCATGTCTCCTTAACTAAGACTGACAGGCACCAATTCCACACTTTCTTCAGCCGCCAAGGCCGCATCTCCTTCATTTGTTTTAAACATGATAATTAATTCCACGCCTTCTTTAGTAAGACTGACAGGCACCTAGGCCATGCCTCCTTTGTTTGCATTAAACATGATAATTAAATTTGTAGATTGCACACAGGAACAACAGCATCACGAGATTAAAATTCAGTGAGATGTCGAACCCGGCACTGAATCCTGTAAACACTATGGCGGCTCATTTTTTTGCCAGTCATGGTCATTTCTCTCACGGTTTCCTAGCTTCAAAATGAGGTAAAAACTAAAAATACCCCGTAAAAGGGACTCGTTAGCATGGTGTGCGTGTGCGAGGTTATCAGCGGCTCCACTCGAGCTCCGTTTCCTGAGCTGGGACGGATGAGGCGCTGCGACTGAGGAAGGCCGCGGGTTTCCTCACATTCACGCTGGAAATAGCTGCGCTGCCTCGGCCCCGGGCCAGGGATTGTTCCCCAGAAACGGTGGAAGTGTGAGGGGATGCGGCCGTGTCCGAATGCAGGCCCCTGAAACTCAAACGGATGGTGTGTGTGTGTGTGTGTGTGTGTGTGTGTGTGTGTGTGTGAGATCATGTGTGTTTATCTACCTGCTACCTAAAAAAGAGCTAAAATGATGATCTGCAGAATGAAGGCATTATGCAGAATGCAGTAGGATTAATCAAATTAATGTAAGAAAATAAGATTGAAACAAAAAAAATCATTTTTTTAGGTGTCGGTAGTTTTACTGTTTTCTGTTTTGTTTTGGGTTTTTGTTTTGTTTTGTTTTTTTTACAAAAAAATAATTGTATTCCAAATTATGATATCATTATTAAATTATTATTATTCACTTGTTAAAAGCCATAAATAATATCTAATTATATTACACATTTATGTCTCTGTCTAATAAAAGGTGATTATGAAGTCGAAAAGGATCTATTTATTTATTTATTTGTTTGTTTGTTTGTTTATATTTAATATATATATTTATTTAATTTTCAGATTATGAAAATTGTTGTCAGATTTTGTGATTAATCGTCCACATTACAATTCTACCTTTTATTCTAAAGAGCGAGAGAGAGAGAGAGACAGAGAGAGAGAGAGAGAGAAAGTTTGTGGCATGATTTTAGGAATATTTATTTTATTATTTTTAATCTCTTGATTTGCTTGGCCGTATTTCATCTCTACATAGTTACAATAATTTAAAGTCATGATTCACTGGTGTGTCTTTCTCTAATATTTGTAATACTCTAATATTTGTGTGTGTGTGTGTGTGTGTAGCTGTGTGTGATCCTAGAACCCATGCAGGAGCTCATGTCCAGACACAAGACATACAGCCTCAGCCCCAGAGACTGTCTGAAGACGTGCCTGTTTCAGAAATGGCAGCGCATGGTGGCACCTCCAGGTACACACACACACACACACACACACACACACACACAGAGACAGTGTGTCACACACACTGTCACTCAGCGATTGTATACATCATTTGTATGCTTTATGCTAGCGGAATATTTATATATAGAACTCCCGAAACGATCCCATCCGGTCTACATTTTTGCGTTAGGACGTGAACACTACGAGTGAGGAGAGATTCTGGTTACGGATCTTCAGAGTGTGTGAGGGAGGAGCGGGGCTCAGTCTGGATGCATAGTGGGAATTTATAGGGGACGTGTCTCATCGCAGTGCTCAGTGATGCGAAGTTCATTACAAGCAGTGCGGAACGAATGTGAAACTTGAATATGGCTTGCTTGCACACATCCTGATTTTACCCGACTGACAGGCACGAGGGTCCATGAGGCCAGAGTTTTCTCCTGTTTAACCAGTTAATCGACAACATTTTTATTTCTTTTCACTTCTGGTTGTACCGATTAGCATAAATGCTCTTGTTTACACAAAATAAAACTTTATTGAACGTTAGTTCACTTACTAGTGAGCTTCGCTACTGGTTTTCAGCAGGTATGTTTAGCTTATGATAGCTTTACCAAGGCTAGTTACAGTATGTAATGCACGAGAGCCAAAGCTCAAGAGCTAACATTAATGTTTGCTAATGTTTGCATGAAAACCGAGGTTGATAAATTATTATTAGAGGTGCCCACATCTATAAGCTGCTTAAATGCAGGAGCTGCTATTGATTAAGGCACATCGGGGAAAAAAATACAGATTAGCCAACTCGTAAACCGATACAGGCTAGCACTTTTGTGGCCAAATTCTCTCAGCCCGCTAAGATTTTCTTGCTAGCAATGTTGGCACTTCTGCTAATATGTTGTTTAAACATAATATTAATGTATTTTATTTAAAACCAAGTATTTTACCTTAGCATTATGTCAGACTGAGGAGAGTCTAGTATGTCTTGATATGATTTATATTTTGTTATGATTCAGCAATTATTAACAATTGGAGTTCTATACTCCAGCTAACGTTGTCGCTAACTTTGTCGCTAATATTTGTCTTAGATCGGTTTTTTTTTTCTGTATAGCTGTGTTAGAAGAAAAGAGAAAATTGAAGATTTCCATATATTTCTGTTCCACAAGAAAAAAATAAATAAAATACTACAGAGAATTATTTTGTCATTAAAAAAGTAGCGTATTGAGTGATAGACTGCTAATTAAAAACCTAGCAGTTTGACGCCAGCCTTCCCAACAAAGATTTAATTTATTTTTTTACTGCTCTTCAAAGTAAATTAGAAATTTATAGTACGTTTAGAAATGCGATTTTTCTATTCGAAATAACTCCTCTGTACAGTATTTCTTTACATGACTCTCGCGCATTATAATTCCTACACATGGTCATGACCCCAGGTCGTTTTGCCTGGTGGTGCGTTTTGAATACTTTGCAAAAGTTTAAATTCACGTCACTAGGGCAGACTTAGCAAAATTAGCATTTGTGAAGCTGTCAGTGAACCTGGTATTAATTTGTGGGATTTTCCTCTACTTCCTCTTCTGAACCCCGTCTGGCCCCAGTTAAACTCTCGTTCCGTGTTGTGAAGCGTCTCTAATGGCCGTTTCCGTACGAGCTGCGGCTCCTTCTTTTCCTCCCATTCTGCTGAAACGCCGTCCGAGTCGAGGGCAGGAAGGAAGGACGGCCACGTTTATACACTGATAAGTGATTTTTTTGTGCTGTTTTGTGCTGTTTCCTTGCGTCATTCACACACACACACCCTCACTGATAAACACACCAGGAGCCAGAATTGTCTGGATTCGGTGTGCATGGCAGGTTTTTGACTATTTTAGTAATTGGATACGATAACATTGTGATCTTTCTTTATTTTCTTTAACCATCAAACCAAAGTGAACTGTGCACTTTTCCACAGGGGCGAGTGTCTCTGAAAGTGTATTTTATCAAATGTATTTTAGAAAAACTGGAACTGTTGTAGTAGCAGCAACTGGAATATTGACATTTGATCCTACAGTAGCTTGCATAAGTATTCGCCCCCTTGAACGTTCTTGCACATTTACAACCAAGAAGTGTTATTGTTTTGTTTTGTTTCGGTTTGGGGTTGTTGTTGTTTTTTTTGTGTTGAGGGGTATTTTATGTCATGAATCTATACAAAATAAGCCATAAGGGGTAGAGTTTTACCTCCTAAAGCACAGGACAGTGTCGCACTACTAAACTATACTGGAGTGGTTCAAAACCAAGAACCTGAATGTGTTAAAAATCCAACTTGAGAATCTGAGGCAAGGCGTTTGAAGAAAATTGCTGTTCGGCAGCATGTCTCCAGCCAAGAACAATGCGCAAAAAAACATCAGGATCCAGATGTGCAAAGCTGAAAGAGACATATCCCAGATGTAATTGCAGCCAACCAACACATTTTTGCTTTTTTTGTGTGTGTTTGTTTGTTAAATTTATATAAATCTTTCACAAATGAAAAGTATTTTTGAATCATATTGTGGAGATCAAACTGTAAAAAAAAAAAAATTATTATTATTATTATTTTTAAATCAAGTTACGTTCATTCATTTTTGGGTTGTAACACTGCAAACTTTGGAAAAGTTCAAGAGCATGGAGGATGGGGTGCGAATACTTATGCAAGGCATAACTGTATTTGCTAATAATTCATATGAAGCCCTTAAAAAATTCACACAGGCTCATTAACAGAAATATACGCTTTCTGAATAATGCATTCATGACTTTTGAATCATTTACACAAGGTTAAAATATTTTTTATATTATTATAAAATTATTATATTATTATAAAATTATACAGGGTTTAAATTAAATATTAATTATTATATTAAATATTATTAAATTAAATATTTTAATATTTAATTTAATTAAATATTATTAAATTGAATATTAAATATTATATTATAATAAAATTATACAGGGTTTAAATATTATTTTAATCCTTAATTATTTATCTTTTCCATTTTAACGATTTGAATCATCATATTCTGCACAAAATTTTAAGAGCTTAATCCGTATTTATACATTTCATTTTTTTTTTAGATTTATTTTAATTATTTGCACGATTTTATTCTGTACAAAACTTAATTCATTTTATTTTGACTCTGTGATTTTCAGCAGGACATCCACAGAACTTCAAAACGGAAATCTTCCCCACAAATCACAAGAAAGGTACTTGTTCTGTCTTCTACGATGTCTCCTAACCAGGAACACAGTGGGAACACCTTGACTTGTCTTTACCTTGAATGCTCAATTTACAAAAAAGGTTTTCTAGTGACATATGAACTTAATATTAAAAAAAAAAAAAAAAAAAAAAAAAAGCTCAATTCAAAATTGAAGGTCAATCAAACACAGAGCAAAAAAAAAAAAAAAAAAAAAAGTGTATAAATTTTCTTAAAATGAACCTATTTATTAACACGGACCCAATAATATTATATACACGGACCCAAAATGAATGATTTGGATTTCAAATGAAATAATGATTTGATATATTTCACAATTCAATTCACGGACATATTTCTGTACGTGTGTTTTCATAGACACCAAAGGTGGCGCATTTCAAATTTGTAGAATTTTAATAATCATATCATTTCTAACATATAGGAAAAAAAACTATGAATCACATTATTGCAATGGATATAGCGAACTAGTTAGTTTCGGGCTTCTATTTACGCTTTTCTGACCCAGAAAACACCTTTATCCCCAAGCAGGAACAATTCTACTTTTCCTTAAAAGGCAACTTACTAACAAAGTGGGGCATGTTAGCGTTTTAACTGCAATTTGAATTCCCCTCGCAAGAAGTAGAAGGCTCAAAAAGTTACATACCGCTGCTTTAAAGTGTGCCACCACCACCACTCCTGTTGTTCTCATAATATAATTACTATCGGATCAGGATCTGGTATCGGCTAAAACTCCGAGCTCTGGTACTGATATTGTGTTGAAATGTTTAGCATTGGACCAGGACATTTTTATGACAGCGTCATATGGCATGCATAGGCATTAAATAATATGTATATGGATTAATGTGTATGCATATTTTAAAAATCGTTATCGCGGTATTTACCAGACGAGATGAATACACACTTTACTAAGTATTTTAAATCAGTACTTTGAAATCATTCACAGAACTAAGCGATTTTGTAAACTTTATAACTTCTGCTTTTAAATGTTATTTCCTGTTTATAACTGTGCTATAAAGTCTGCGTTGTGTTTGTTTTCGTTAAGATTAACAATAAGCTAACACTTGTGCATAAGTAAAAAGAATATAATTGCCGTCAGAGGTTCATATGGGAGCGATATCATTAACATATTTTATATATATATTATGTATATTGTTGAGCATTAATGTAGAGTAAAACATCGATTTCCTGTTACTAGCACATGTCTTGCATTATGCCATGGTTTCTACTCATGTCTTTGCATCCTATCGTTGTACAAAGTAAGCTTGTTTCTAAGTGTGTGCGTGTGTGTGTGTGTGTGTGTGTGTGTGTGTGTGTGTGTGTGTGCGCAGAGCCTACTCGACAGACCACAACAAAGAGGAGGAAGAGGAAGAACTCAGCCAGCAGTGCATCTAACAGCAGCCACGGCAACAGCACAGGCAGCAAGAAACGCAGTCCGGCCAACAGCTTCAGTCTGAGCAGCCAGGTACCTGTAAGCATCCGAGTTCCTCAGTTTACACACACACACACCCATACACACTCATACACATCACTGAGAATACATGCATGAGAACATGAGCATCACATCGTAACATGAGCACCTGCAAGAAAAAGGTAATATCAGTGTATTAAGGTAATCTAGCACACATACACACACCACACACAGATATATGTGTGGCGGTCTGGGAAAACCCATCGAATGTCTCTGTGGCTTCGTACAAACTGCTAAAATAGATGAGAGATTGGTGTTGGCGTCAGAGAGAGAGTGACACTGTCCGTGTTATTTATTTCTCTTATTATTAAAAACTCCGAAAAGCAAACACATCCTTTCCATTGACATCGTTCTGTTCATGGACGTTGTATCATTCTGTATGCAAGGTAGAAATATAAAGAAACAACGCAAGACAAGTAGTGCAATGCCGAACGGGACTATATATACACCGGTGCTAATGAACCAAAGTGAAACAGGTGAAACAAGACATGTGACTAGGTGCAGTGGCTGATGGGAATCGTAGTCTCTAGTCCTTCTCCGATATATACGTGACAATAACGCTCTTTGATATCTCAATCTTGAAGAAATTTGAATTATATTTCGCCAAAAACAAGACAGATCTAATAAAAAAAAAGTTCTTCGCTGAATGCTTGTGTAGATGCGTAGGGCGGTAAAAACAGGTGGTCTGGAACATGCCGTGAGATCAGGATCAATAATCATGATCAGGAGAACAGATAAGGGTCAAAAAACAAGAAATCACCAAGCAAGACCCTTGGGAAACACGACTTAGGAAAGTTTTAGTGACATATGTGTTAAGGATATGTGTTTAGTGGCTTGGCGGTTAAGGCTCTGGGTTACTGATCAGAAGGTCGGGGGTTCAAGCCCTAGCACTTCCAAGCTGCCACTGTTGGGCCCTTGAGCAAGGCCCTTAACCCTCTCTGCTCCAGGAGTAGTGTATCATGGCTGACCCTGTGCTCTGACCCCAGCTTCCTGACATGCTGGGGTATGCGAAGAGAAGAATTTCACTGTGCTGTAATGTATACGTGATTAATAAAGACTCATTATATAGCAGATTACCAGTTGGCAAGACTTCGCAAAGGTACATAGAGAAACAGGGTACAAATAGACAAATTAATCAAAAGCTAACACAAAACAGATGAATATGAAGGAAGCAAATCATTAAACAGAATTTTCACCTTTTTAAAAAAAAAAAAAAGAAAAAAAATTTAAAACTTTACTTTAGATTGAGATACACGCAAAAGAGAAAAAGTTCAAAATAGGAAAGACTGGAGTTAGGAAATATATTGGACAGTTATATATATTTGTGGACAGAAATATATAGTAAAAATCGTCTGTTCTATTCTGTGTGTTTTGTCGTCCACACTTATACACTCGCACATGCTTCACCGCCTGGTTCATTTTGTAGCTCTGTGGTAAAGGCTTTTAAGGGCATTAATTATACAAGTCCAGCTCGCATTTGTAGCCACTTGTCCTGCAGAGTTTACACGACTTATTCATATCGTTTCATGGAGCTTTAGCGGTAAATGGAATTCAAATAGAGTACAACTGTAACGTGACCCGAGTTCATGGGGAGTCATCAGCATTAACATGGTTTCACAGTCACACATCATGATAGGAACGTATGCTTGTAGTGCATTATGGGTAATACGTATTGTCCTCCAGCCACTCAGACCATGAATCCGAGAAAACAATGATTATACTGTATGGAAACATGATATTATTAAGCTCTCCAAGTAAAGAGCTGATTTAGCACCTAGTGCAGAAGTCTACAAGTTAAATCCTTATATGATGCTTGGGTCAACCAGAAAAACGGTAAAAGTAATGTTTCATGTTCTCAGTTTCTCGAACGTACTCTGAAATTACAAAAAGGTCGCAGATTTGGACTTAGTGAGCGGATATATAGTTGAATGCAAAAGTTTGCACCCCCCCATGGTTTTGTGAATGGAGAAGCAGTAACTTGTAGCTCAGTTTTTTTTTTAATCTACGAAATATTACAAATTCCTAAATGTTCATTTGTTCAATTAAAAGCACTATAGATATACGTATGAATATGAATTAAATTGAAATATGAGTGTACTAAAAGAGGGCGGAGGCATTTATAAAGGCAAAAGGATGCAAGAAAGTATAGCGCATTCAAAAATCCAAAAATTTTATTATTAATCTTAACATATTTGGCTTTTTTTGTTGTTGTTTTTTTTTTACTTGTGATAATGAAGGAATTGTGAAACCTCACGCATGCATTGTAGGTCTTGTAGGCATTTTGTCCTAAGGGTTCCCAAGCATGGGCAGAGAACACCTTTAGGGGTTTCTTTCTTTATAATTTATATTGCTAATGATTGAAATGAAGCTGTTGGGTATCTCCTAACGTTTTATTTTGCTATAAAATCTAAAGAGATGGCCGGGTGAGTAGTGAACAGAGCATGAGTGTTAACCGGAGGCATTTATCCTCAAGTGCCTTTTTATCCCCAGGCCTCGCATCCCTAGTGAGTCTCACATCAGCCCCCGGGTCAAACGCACACTTCAACCCACAAGTGTTGCAGCTTTCACCAAGGGAGCAATAGCGGGAAGCAGGGTTGCATTTATTTGCAAATGGCTGATGGGATTTGTAGTACGTAGCGATTCCCCAGAGTCGTGCCACACAATAGGAGCTGCGAATGCTGACTGGGAGATTAGTGTGGATTTGGAGCGCGTTCAAGCTCTTCACACTTTTGCACGCTCTGCTTCGAGGTTACTTTAAAATCAGAGAGGCAAATATATATATATATTCAAGATTTTTATTTTTATTACATAGTCTAATGATTTTTAAAAAAAACATTTTGGTTTGTTCAATACCAGTAAAAAAACTAATTATAAAATAATACAATATAGAATATAAATAAAACTTCTTTTTTTTTAAAATCATATTCATTACTGATAATTTAATGATCGTAGATAATTCTATTGTAAATATCAAATATCATGATACTGTATATTATATAACTGATGTAAATAGTACTATTTAAAAGGTATTGTTTTTTGGTTACTATAAAATGAGAAATTTAAAGGTCGAGAGTCTCATCAGGTCACCGTGTGAGGGTGTGTATGAAGCGAGAGTGTAATTATTGAATGGGTGTGAGACATTGTTATCTTATTTGATTATATCATCTTTTATGTATGCACTATTCTGGTGGGTTTTTTCTTATGTGTGCATGTGCATTATGTTCATTATTAATCCTCGTGACATTCTGTGCTGTGTATGTTTGCGTGTGCACAACCGTCGTGCGGTAAATAAATTATACAGTACGTACGAACGAGGCATGGTCCTACAATATACGCAGTTGAATTCTCAAATTTGATTGGTTATCAGGTGTTGATTCATTTTCTATAACATTTAGCTCTGATAGCTGGATGTAATAGTAATCGATTTAACGTTTTTGGAAGGAGTCTCCAGCGTCAGCGCTTTGTAACAGCGCTGTAGCTTTCGGTTTTTCTGACACAGGAAAGCCTTCGGTTCGGGGAGATTTACGGTGTCTCTGTAACATGACAAGCTGCGTTTTGATTTTATTAATGTCAAGAACGAGAAAAAGAGAGGCTGGTGAGGGAATGACTGTTTATACCTGCTAAAACGTAATCGTGTCAATAAAACCGATCAATGAAACCGCGGTCGTAAGTCGTAAGATAAACTGATAGTTACATGTAACTAGAAATGGATAAAACATACACCGTGTCGTTAACTAATATAGAAAATTGTAGTTGTTTTAATAGTTAAATTTACTCATACATCTTTAGCAAGAATGGAACATCTGTGAAAGCTAGTGTTAGCTAATTAGCTAAGTGATGTTAAATGAGCGGTTTGGTTAAAGGAGCGGTTTGTATTATTTTAGTATTGCTGCCTTATCGTTTGTATTATTGCAGTTTCAGCGAAACCACTGACCAGCCTTTTCCTCCCCCTGAATCGTTCAACCCCACCCCCTCTGCTGTGGGAGATGTCTTTTAAAGAAAAGAGATTGAGCTCATTTCTGGACCAGAAAAACTAAACCAACAGCTGTTTTAAAATGTTTTAAACGATAATATGACAAATCACAGATTCGTTTTGTGTCTTTGAAATGATACGATTATTATAAATCTGGAAACACTTTTAAAATGACAGACTACACCACAGGCTGTTTTCCATAGCTTTTTATTATTATTATTATTATTATTATTATTATTGCTAATGTCAGAGGAATTTAAAGGTTGAGAGCCTCTATGCTGTGAATGACACAGGCAGCAGCATACATTCTCATTAAGTTTAATCCAGATAAAAACAACAAACCGAAGAAATGAAGTTGTTCTTTAATGAACGCATGCACCAGTGACACTGAATTCCAGTTTATTAGGATATAGCAACTGGCAACTCCGTGTAAAACGCTCTAGCTAATCTGTCGGCTAGCAATAATAACGAAACGTGAAACCTATGAAACATGTGACATTAATTTACACCAACGCCTGACTGTTTCGTACCCTTTGAGCTTTGTTCCGCTCTCTGTAGGAACGACTTTAATTGCGGGAATTCATACTTGCTCTGGAAAGAACATGCACACACATACATGACGCACACACACACACTCATGCTGTGAGAAAAGTGTTGGTGTGAGCCACTGACTCGGTGCCAGCTCTCGTTATCATACATATATATCTGAGTGGGTGTGTGTCACTGAACGCTTGGTCCCCTCCATCTTAAAGCGAAACACGGAGCCTGTGGATCCGAGCCACGCTCTGTGGAGAAGAACATGCTGCTTACATATGTAGCACGGCCGTTTGGTTTTGTCTGTGCAGTTGTACAGCAATGAGCACTCTCCGACGTGAGCCCAATCACAATGAAGCGGTCATGTGATCACCGGCGGAGTGGTGCGAGGCGGGTGCGTATCAAACGCTGTTACAACAGTGCCCCCTAGTGCTAACATCGCAGCGCTTCGTTTTTGGAGAACGATTCCGAACGTTGTTCAGCGGTGCACTATGTTGTGTCTTACCGATACTCAGCTACTCATCCGTCTTAAATCGGTGTTTAAGACAGAACAAACACGATTACACAAACTTATATGTAGGTCTTATATGTAAAATAGATAATGGTGGCTTGGAGACTCTTCTATCTCATTGGTCCCTGAATGTATTAAAACACATACATAGTATTTCAGTTATATCAAATGTTTTAAAGATAAAGTTCAGTTCTGACAAGGGTTCTTCGAGGATTTATTTGATAATTAAGGGTTCTTAGCTTCCACAAACTGTTCTGTTTGGAACACCGTCGTAGGGTTCGGAGTACCTTTGAGGATTCTTCCAGACGGACAGCCTAAATTTTCACAGCGTATACACACTGTAGAGGCCACTGGCAGTTTTTCAGTCATGTTTGTTGATAACATGGCGTTAATCGGTTAAGTCTGAGCTTTCTGAAAATCCCAAATTCCCATCCGGTAATTACAAGTTCAGCGAAGACGTGAATGCGTTTTATAAGCATTCAGCTAGTAATTACTGTAAATTTGGACATGACGTGAAGGATTATTATTCATTAAGTGAGGAAACGATAGTGAGGAGTCTTTTTTACTACTTTTTTCTCTCTCTTGTGGAATCTTTGTGAGGGAAAAAATAACCCTGAAAAACAAACAAAAGCAAAAGACAAAGTAGCTGTAAATGAAGCAAGCATTTTTTTTAAAAGCATTGTTTAATTTATTTATTAATTGAGTTAATATTATTCATGTTAGATTCTTGATATTTTGCTTACGTGGAGCAAAATGAACTACGAGCAAAACACAAATGAAGATAAATAGCTAAAAAAAAAAAAATTATAATTACTTCAAACAAAATAACAATTTCTGTGGCTTTATTTGATTAGGACTATTTCTGTGAGGTAACTGTGACTCCGCTTCGTGTCATGCCGCGTAACACAACCCCATCATTGATTATTTTCCTAGAACGGCATGCTCCGTTGTGTTTTTTTCCTAATCGAACCTGACTTTTGTCTTGCTTCGTTGCTTTTGGTTCAGCCTCGAGTGTTCGGTTCAAGTCTCAGGTCAGGAGAGCTGATCCCGAATCAGCGCTGAAGGGCAGAAGTGTGTGTTTGAAGTGTGGTTCTTTATGTAGGTTTATCCACAGGCTAAAGCTAATGAGATGAGTACGCAGAACACGCTTCTTATTTGATAGCAATTAGAGCTTGCAGTCAGAACACCAGCTGGAACCTGTGAGATGTGGAACTCTGTGTGTGTGTGTGTGTGTGTGTGTGTGTGTGTGTGTGTTATTGGCCCCTGGTTTCACATCCTGAGTGGAGGGTGACAGTTGCCGTTCAAAAACAGATGGCGAATTCAAGGCTCGTTGGCAAGCAGCGGTCTTTTTTTTTTTTTTTTCCCCCATCACTAACATCTCTGCTAATGAGTTAATTAGCTATGTAAATTGACAAATCAGCATGTGGATATTGTGATTTAGTCCAAAAGCCCACCTTAATGAATGAGTGTAATTACGGAATGGAGTGGAGGACTGGGAGCTCAGCGGCCATGCGCGTGAGGCCTCGTAGACCGACAGGAGACACGAAGAGAGAGTGCGACGCGAGAGAGAGAGAGAGAGACGGGAGTTTATAATGGCTAGTGATTTGATTAAGAATTATTTCACAGTGTTTTTGTACACGAGCGTTTTCTGCATAATTGATAGCACCAGCGTACCCCCTTACTGAGCAACTGTATTTACCAGATTAGAAGATTAGCAAGTGCTGCACACTTAATCAGCAAAGCAACGAATGTATGGAATAAAACACTTCAGAACACGCTGTTATAGGAAAATAATCAAGGATGAGGCCTGGCACGGAGTGGACTTACTCTCACCAGGCTGAAGTGATTTATTTATTTTTTAAAATGTTTTTCTTATTATTCTCGAGCGATTTGCCAACGATTCCAATTTATATTCGTTAACGAATGACACATTGCACGTTTATCCATTTATAGTCACATTTAATGATGTCATTCACTCACCAGCCTGTCTTACTTGAAATTAATAAGACATTAAAAAAAAAAACCCAACAACTTCTTGTTATGTTATCAAGAACATGGAATGTGTTTCCTCTGTCCTGAAGACGTTCCCATGGCGGAAAACTTACTGTTACAAAGCACTGACACTGGAGACTCCTTCCATAAATTTTAAAGAAATACCTCCTTAACGAAAACTGATTCTCAATCAGCTCCGTAGGTGGTGAATCAGTATATCGTATACACGAGTTCAGACAGTGGAAAAGACCCTGGCTTACTGCACATTGGGACACTGATGACTCGATTTCCGGCGTTGTAATGCGTCATCACAGGCATTTATCAACTGGCAGGATCGATATCTTTCTGCCATTACATGTTATATAAATGTGTTAGCTTAATCCCTAGCGTTTCTGTCATGGCACTTCAAGCAGGATCGTATTGTATCTAGTGGATTTTTAAATCATTAAACAAGTCGTTAGACTCAAACAATCCGTATATAGAACGTCAAATAAAGTTAAAAATCGCTAACCTAAGTAATCATTTTGGAGCTACAACAACGGTAACAAGCTGCTTACATTCGTAGACGAATTGGGCTGAGAGTTTGTCCACCTTATTTATTTATTTTTTCGAGCTGAGAGGCTTCAGATGACATCATTATGATGTCATTTCCAGTAAGGACGTAACCTAGTGAGCATCGATGCACCCTGGTTTTTGCGGTGCATTGTGGGAGTTTTAGGAAGCGACCGTTCCAGTGCACTGGAAGGATTCTGCGACTGAGACAGCCCTTAAAATGGCCGACTCTCTGATCGGCGTCCTGACTACTGAACCAGGCAGCTGATTGAGACGCACCCAATTAGACTTAGCGAAACAATAACGTATTAGGACGAGCGCATCCATATAAACCCATGACTTGTATTACAGCCTGGACTACTCTCAGAGCTGCCCGATACAGATATACAGATATTAAAGCCTATATACAGTAG
This sequence comes from Stegophilus panzeri, assembly GCA_024331685.1. Lineage (NCBI taxonomy): Eukaryota > Metazoa > Chordata > Actinopteri > Siluriformes > Trichomycteridae > Stegophilus > Stegophilus panzeri. The sequence continues at coordinate 25,428,563 of JANDJT010000217.1, read as the reverse complement.
GTGTAACTATAGGAGTATGCTGTCCTATTAGCAGGGGTGGAAATAGTACAGAAAATACATTAAGTTAACATTTGGGGCGTTGTGAGAAAATATTATTAGCCTAAAAGTGAATTAGTGAGTCAGAATGATATCTGTGGGAAAGTTCAACAGTGTCCACCCTTAAATGGACACACGTAGTTAAAGATTATAATTTTATTTAAAGGGGCAGAGCTAACGAGGAGATCATTTCCTGTATCTTCATTCTTATGAAATTGGACAATATCCAATGTGTTCGTGTATTCCTGCTAACAAGGCTAACAAGGACTGGAATACATTTCATCCACACAATCATGGGTCGAAATATCGCAACCTTTGTCTGGTTTAGAAAACAAAACGCCAGTGAGTCATTTGGGAGTCGAGTCTTATCGGTGAGCTGAACCAAATGATCTGACTCACTGAGAAAAGTTGTTATTATTAATTATTCAATTACTTTAGAGCCTAATGAATTAATGTGACTATTATGAATGAATGTGTCTAAGGAGAATGTTTCTTGTTATTTTGTTTTATGTTGATTATTTTTTTGGTAGGAATGCACATTTGATCCAAAGTATCTCAATCATTCTACTCAATTGTATGCTTATTATTACTTCATTTAAATAAATCAAATGACTCCTGCACTAACCCCGCCCCTCTCGTGGTATGATTGGCAGGACGTGATGGTAGTCGGAGAGCCCACTCTGATGGGCGGCGAGTTCGGCGACGAGGACGAGCGGTTGATCACGCGGCTGGAGAACACGCAGTACGACGCCACCAACGGCCTCGACGACGACGACGACTTCACCAGCTCGCCGGCGCTCAACAACAGCAGCCCCTGGGCTAAAGCACCGCCTCCAGGCCAGGACAGCAAAACCGAGAGCACGGCCTCGCAGGCCTCGCAGTAACCAGACACAGTTCTATCTTTCTGTCGCACTCCCTCTGTCTTTCTCTCTCTGACTTTACTTTCAACCCAGATGCTCTAATTCCCATCTCATGGCGTCCGTGGTGTCCATTTCTCACCACAGACTTCAATGTGTCCAGCGATACACAGCACTGAGAAGCTGAACGGGCCTGACGAGGGAAATTTTCCACAAAGAAAAAAAAAGAAGATGAAGAAGAAGATTGACACGTGAGATGTTCAGCTGATAAACTATAGGTGGTCAACGTGGTAGCAATACATGTCCATGGCGACTCCTGTCTGGACAACAATTTATCAGTGAAGAGATAACTGCGGCTGGATGGTCCATCACTGGAGAGCCCCTGAGATCTGATACGCATTTGCATTTGCATATATTTCACATTTCTTTTTTCAATTTTGAGCGTTTTTTTTTCCCCACACAACAAACTGGCTAAGTCCTAAATCCCATCCTTTTACATGCTAGTATGCGGCTTAGGACATATCCACTGCTTCTGATGAAGACAGACATTGCTGAGGGAAGGACAAGTTTCTCTAGCTGTATAATTTACCCCTGTAATTTTACCCAAAAGCTATTTTGTTTTCTGGGTCTAAATGTGTTATTTTTAAGGATTTGTGAATATGCCGTGATCTCCTTGTACAATCTCTGATTGAAGGCACATACAACAAACATATTCCCTCTGTATCCCTTTAATAAACCTCTTACCAGACTGGACTGTAACTTGTTGCTGCATGATATTTTGAAATCTGTAAACTGTTTTTGTTTATTCCTCGGTCTGAGGCCACGTTGTGTTCAGTTTATCGGTTTAGAACCACCTACAGGGTCGTTCCTCTGTACATATGGATGCAGTCCGCTCTGGTGCAGCCCATCGAAGACCACTGATCCTCATCCATGATGGCAGCTCTTTTAATTGACCTTCAGTCGACACTGTTTTTTCTCACTAATGTGTACCTGAACGAGAAAAGTAAGAATTGCTCATTGGAGATTAGCTAACACATGAACAGGTCATGGATATACGTACGCTCACGGGGTATTTTAATAGTAACGCCTCTACACCTGCTCATTCATGCAGTTATCCAATAGGAAGACCAGTTCGGGCTGACAGGAAGGTTACGGTAGCTCAAATAACCGCTCTTTATAACCGTGTTGAGCAGAAAAGCATCCCAAAACATCGCCTGGTCTTTTTCCAGTCTTTAACTGTTAGACTGTTTAGACTCAGATTCCTGTTCTTGGCTGACAGGAGTGGAACCACATGTGGTCTTTTGTTGTTGTAGCCCATCTGTCTCGAGGTTCGACATGTCATGCTTTCTGATGTGCTTTTCTGCTCACCACGGTTGTAAAGAGTGGTTATTTGAGTTACCTTAGCCTTCCTGTCAGCTCCAACCAGTCTGGCCATGTCAAATGCCTCATGAACAAGACATTTAAACCTGCAGAACTGGACAGGAATAATTGTATCACTGTTATATTGTCCAGTGAGTGTATTTTTTAATGTTATTGAAATGAATATACAGTGACATGACCTTCAACGTTCAAGATGATGATAATGATGATGATGATGATGATGATGATGATGATGATTGGCCCAACCAAACCATCCATTTTTGGTCTGTTCATTTGTGTTTTAATCGTTTTTACGACTGCTTATTTTTTTTCCCAAAGATCCCAATGTATTTCCAGTTCCAACACAATGGAGTTCTTCTACTCCGATCTTATATTATTAGAACTCTGCACTGTTTGTATAATATTTAGCAGAGGTGTTTTCGTGTCATATCCAAAGTCTTGTATGTATGCTTTGCGATTTTGTGTGCCAATAAAATGTGCTTAGGCCTACAGGACGCTCTTATCTTCCTTTTTTTTTTTTTTTTTGGTCCATGTGTTTTGGTAATCCGAGCCTTAGTAAAGTACTGTGTAAAAATAATAGTAGTAAAGGAAATATTGTTGCTGTCTCGAAGTTCAGGGCTGCCCGGTTTGATCCTCGGGTTACTGTCTGTGTGGGATTTGTCTGGGGTCTCTGGTATCCTCCGGCCTTCAAGAAGACATGTAGAGTGTATCGGGTCCTCTGTTCCATTCAGAGTGTTTTCCTGCCCAATGACCAGTGTTCCCATGATAGGCTCTAGAGCCACCAACTTTCTAAGCTTTCAAAGACAATTTCTGGTAAGTTTTTTTTCCAGTGCTGGGAATGTAAAATTTGTGCAGGGAATACTAAACATACACCTTGCCAATGTTGTGATAAAACATAAAATCTGGGTCCAGGTTGCAAACCGAATTTAGGTTTTGTTGTCAAGTGTTCCTTTGGCAACATTGGCCTGTTTTAAAAAGAAAAAAAACAAAAAAAAACAATAGAAACCATCACAAAAAAATCTAATGGTTTCCACTACAATTAACATTACAAACCATCAGTTAATCATTAAAACCGTTAACATTTATTGGTCCTTTATTGTATCCACTAGACATAACATGCCACCAACAGAAGGCAACACATTACCAGTTGAGACCCACAGGGACCATTACAGTTTCCATTAAAACCAATACAATTCCTATTATAATCATTAAAACCGTTACAAATTTTATGTTGGTTTCTGATGTGTTTTTTCAGCAGGGTTGTATAATCAGAACCAACATTAACACTCGAAAAAGACACTGGGCCAAAAGTCAAAGTTTGCTTCCTGGGTAGGACTCATGCAGTTTTAAATGTTTATTAAATGTACTTGTGCTAACTTTGCTGAGAATGTGCTTCACCAAGAAGTGTGTGTATATATATATATATATATATATATATATATATATATATATATATATATATATACACACACTGTAGGATTCATTTGCATGTAGTATCATTTTTTATATCATCCTGTCACCTTCACGGTTAAAACAGTGTCTTATTAAATAATTTTAATCTCATAAAGCCTTCTTAATATGCGGGTGAGTTTAACTTTGTATGTTAAAGCTACACAAAAAAAAATTAGAAGTAGTGTTGTCCTCTTGGCTGCCACATGTGATCCTCTTGCGCCATCTGGTGGTCAGTTCCGTTATATCGTAATTTATTTATTTGTATGTATTTGTATATCAGTTAAATATATTTTAATATTTTTATCTTATATTAACAGGAACTATTTAAATTTACTTATGTCTACTTTATTGGATAGTGTTGATTTACCCATGGTATAAAAAGCTGAGATTTGAAATGAGCAACAAATCAAAAATGTTAAAAAAAAAAAAAAAAAAAAAAAAAATTTAAAGTGTTTCTTAAATGCTAGGTGGATTTTATATATTTAAAAAAAAATTATACATTTATTTAATTTTTATTTTATTTTGCATGTGTAGCTAGCAGATTTGCATGGGTATATACTGAACAGGTTATGATTATACAATCATAACAGTATTAAACAGAAATATTGGGTCAGACAATCTCTCACACACACACACAAACCATAAAACTTAAAATTAAGTTGCTTTATTTTTTGCCATTTTAATTATTTAAAATGCTGTTCGGGTTCAAATTAGTTAAACGCTGTTTGGGTTGTTTGCCTCCTTATAGCGACTTGATGACGTCGCAGTGTAGTACCCACCCGTATTCCGACATATCCCGCTTCCTGCGCTCTGATTGGTCAGCATCACCGCGCCTTCTGCGCTCTGATTGGACAAAGCTTCGCCCTCTCTCAAGGGCTCTATCTCTCATTAAAGTAAACAGCAAAACGAGGCGGAAGTGCTCGGAATGCAGGTAGGGTAAAAAAAAAAAAAAAAAAAAAAAAAAGCGTAAAAAAAAAAATGGCGGACCCTCTCTGGGGAGGTTTGTCAGAGGAAAAAAAACCAAAGAAGGACAGCACGGAGCGGGGGACACGCTCTTGGAGAAAGGTGGTAGGGACTGGTAAAAGCGGCCCTGAGACAGAAATGGCGGAAACTCTGGGGTGTTATGATGGACAGTGTGGGAAAGAGGAGCGGCGCGAGCACTCAGGTGAGCTTCAGCATCTGACAGCTCGTGCACCTTTCGTCCTGTGGAGACAGCTTTTTAATTCTCATAAACATTATGAGCTTAAACACCTTAGAGTAATTTACAGTCCTGTTAGCCTGTATGTCACCTCAGTGACAGGTAAAATTAAATAAATGTATCTGAGTCAAAACAACCACAGCAGTGTTTATGACATTAAAGGTGCAATACTCATTTTTTAAAATGCCTTACTTGTATGAATAACGTGGAGAAATATGTAGACGGTTATAACAAAATAACGGTTTAAGCCATGACCTCAGCACACATATATTAATTGACTGAGAAAACCTGTTTGAAAAACTGCAAACCGGTCCGGAATGCTTGTTTATTTTTGGATGGGCCTCTTGTCAGTCACTTCCTAGACCCCGCCCCCAACTTTCCATCACTCTATCCCAGAAGTTCTCTGTGATCTTTCTATCTATCAGAAGCTGTTGAAAATCTCACGTTGCTTATAAAGATTAATATGGAGGGCATTAAGGGTGGAGTATGTTTATGATTAACTCTGATATGACTTTTTTTTTTTTAGTTTGTTGGTCTGTTTTCACTTCGTTTAATGCTTCAGCTTCACCCTGACCTACTTGAGTCTCCAAAAAAAAGTGTCCTGAATGTCGTAACTTTGTATTCCTCGCAGACGAAGACGAGGCAGACGAGCCGTCTCTTCTGAGATTCATGTGTGCCGAGTTAACCAGAGGCTACTTCCTGGAGCACAACGAGGCCAAGTACACAGAGCGCAGAGAGAGAGTCTACACATGCATGAGGATCCCGAAAGAGCTGGAGAAGGTGGGCCTCACGTACACACTGTCCCATTTTCTCTCTCTCACACAAAGCCACACATTGTCCTTTTTTTGTTTGTTTTTTTCTTTTCCCTCACACACATCCTGAAGTCAGGCCACACTCTTTCACTCACTGTAACGAAGAACTTGACTACACTTTAGTTTCAGGATAGATCTGTCCTCGGCCGATTCTCTCACTCGGACAGGGTTCGGGACAGAAGTGTGATGATGTGTAAGAAGTTTTATAATTATGTGACCTAGGGTAAGATTGCACAAGACTCTCGTGCTGGATGGACGTGTAATCTTTTCAGCACAGGATTACACAACTCAGTAAGTAACTACGGTTATAAACACACACACAATCTACAGGTAAAGTACTCGACACGTAGGAATAATAAAAATGAAACAAAAACAAAATGCTTGCGATGTGCTAATGTCACACGATGGCATTTCTGTTGTAGTGAGACTGAAGTTGAATAGGAGACAATTTCAACAAAGTGCAAAAACATAAGCGACTACAGTCAAGTTTTTGCTGTTCGCTCCTAAAAAAAATAAAAGAGCTTATTTTCTCACTCAGCATTTTCCTGAAGCGTTCAGTGTCCTATTGATGAGAAATCCAAAAGATGAAGTAGTTGAGAAAGGAAAGGTTGGACTCAAAGTCCCAGAATGCAGTGCAGCTCTATGATGCAGTTGGGCTGAATTATGACAGTTGGAAAAAAGTGTAGAAATGAGGAGGTGATGGAGCTGGATAAACTAAAGGATTAAAGCACCACCGCATCACTGTCACACACACACACTTCATATATAATATATATAATTTATAAATTTTTATAAACATATACACACACACATAAATATATATGAGTTAAGGCTGGGCAATATGACAAAAATATCATATCACGATACTTGAGGACATTTCTACGATACACAATGCATATCATGATATATAATTTAGCTGACAAACTGTCCGCAAAACAGTAGTAAAATAAACAAAAACCGTTAAACCAAGTTTGACAATACTTTTCTTTAATGCCTAAAAAGACAAAGAAGTTTAAAAAAAAAAGTAAAAACAGCAGCATCCATTCTGTCCCATTTAATTTGTCATTATTAAAAACTTTTTATTTTTATTTTTAATACATCACCATACCAACGATATCTCAGAAAAGTGTATCGCGCAATCATTTATCACGATATCGATATATCGCCCAGCCCTACACTTAGTTAATAATTTCGAACGGTGAAATTTTTCCGTGGCTACATTTCCAATGGGATTTCACTTCAAAAAATGTTCTGAAAAGAACGTGAATGTAAATGTAGGTGTTCCAATAATTCTGAAAATATTTTTATAAGGGATTTTTATTTTATTTCTTAGAATGATTAAAAGTATTTCAATTAAAGTATCTCTAATATTTCAGTATTAGATTTAACCACAAAGATCTTTAATAGGGGTGCCAATAGTTTGGGGGCTGACTCAGTAAACTCAAACTAAATCTAAAGAGCTAAAAGTGAACAGAAAAACACACACACACACACACACACACACACACTAAGTTACCCGAT
>JANDJT010000217.1:25381365-25405224 GCA_024331685.1 Stegophilus panzeri | reverse complement strand
AATGCTCTTCCACCGCTGACCTCATCCACATCCTCTGCTTCTGTAGCGAGGGTGCGCAGAACGCTAGTCAGCGATATTATAATGTGTGTGTGTGCCATTCCACTGTAAGATTGCTATATATAGATAGATAGAGATATATAGAGAGAGCTAGATAGATAGATATAAAAATTCCACTGTAATATAGAAATCTTACAGTGTGTGTGTATATAATATATAAATGAAATAGTACAGTCAGAGATCCTGATTAAACAATACAACTGTAAAGGAAACCTCTAGTGTAAAACCATGAAAATAATTAAAATAACTTTTTTTAACTGACTAGAAAAGCATTTTCGCCTTGAACCCGTAAATACGCTGTGTTGCTTGTTTATTAAATATGTCGATGTAGTAATTAATAAAGCATCATCTCAAGAGAACGCATTAGGCCGGGTTTAGTACAGGCCATTAATAGATGTCCTAGATAGTGATAGTGCCTGATTTAATTCATGTGATTCCGGCTTGTTGCTGGTCACATGGCTGGTACCTCTGAGTTTTTCCCGAGGTTGAAGTCCGAGTAGAAAAGGCTTGAAGCTCATACTGAGCGTACTTACTTCATCATTGTTTAACACGTTCATTTCTACTCTTATATTCATCTTTTGATGAATTTCCGATTTTATTCCGACAATCATCGTAGTGTATTGTTTACCTTTAATTTGCCAACGATTTTGGTTCTTGAAAATCCGCCATGATCAAATGACCCATGCTTACATATTCTTAAAGAAAAAAATGAATGACTTGCATATCTTATAGTCGTTATAATGAACGTGACCTTCAGCAGCATCCAGGATTCATTTTGTAATGAAATTCAATCTTTTCGCTTTGGTTGACAGTTTCTTACATTACCCACAATGCCGTTTGACTAGCTGCTGATACGGGCGCATATGGGAAATCATCTCCTACCGAGAGAGAGCGATGCAGCGACGCTTCAGTAAAGCAGCATACCCGTGTCATCACACACCTCCACATCTGTACACTGAGCTTCCAAAGCTTCAACTTTCACGCTATCACACTCGTCATCTTGTAGATCGCTAACAATCCGACCCAAGTCCCCGCTGTAACTCGGCCGCGATGCATTTAGGAGACTTTTGGGTCCAATGTTTGCGCTAACATCTCCGCTAACATCTACATTAGCATCTCCGCTAACATCGTCATTAACATCTCCGCTAACATCTCCATTAGCATCTCCGCTAACATCTCCATTAGCATCTCCGCTAACATCGTCATTAACATCTCCGCTAACATCTCCATTAGCATCGCCACTAACATCGTCATTAACATCTCCGCTAACATCTCCATTAGCATCTCCGCTAACATCTCCATTAGCATCTCCACTAACATCGTCATTAACATCTCCGCTAACATCTCCATTAGCATCTCTGCTAACATCGTCGTTAACATTTCCGCTAACATCTCCATTAGCATCTCCGCTAACATCGTCATTAGCATCTCCGCTAACATCTCCATTAGCATCTCCTATCCCTGATTGTTTAAAAAAAATCTCCTCCTCTTATTGAACACCATTGCAACTGCGCTAGCAATGTTACAACGAATCACTAAACGCACCACAAATATTACAACAACATCATCATCATATTTAACGTGTTTCAGGGTGGAGTTTTCTTTTAAAGCCCCCAGATATTTGATCTGGTAGCCGTATCTCCCATAGCGCAGCGAAACCAGCCGAGAAGAACGTGGCACTGATTTACCACGGTGTCTTAGGCACTTTTACTGTTTGCTTTAACATGTGCAGGTCATTCGCTCTCCTGTTTACATCGCTCACTCGGGGAACATGTAGAAGATTTCTAACACCGCCTCGTTCGTAGTGAGGTTTGATTTCAGTTCAGCTAATCATTCCATTTGGCAATAAAATGTGACTCTAATGAAGAAATAATATAGTCCTCAGATCTAGTCCTAGTAATTTATTCTGAGCATTTTGCACGTGTAACACGATTGCTTTCAGGGAGGAAACGTTCTTTTTTGTTTGTTTGGTTTTTTTTTTGGCATTTCAGCACACTACGCAAGTCTGGCTCATGCAAAACATTCCTAAGAGTATTAAAGCTGATTTTGTTTTATTAGCGTCGTCATGAGCCGAGGGTTGTGTTCGGTTGTGCTCGTTCTGTGTTTTCATACTAAAATAATGTTTCTTTTTAACACACCGTTACACCAGCAATGCAGGGACGTGTGTCAGTGATTTCATGTGTGTGTTTTTCGAATGGTTAATAAAGTTGCTTTGTAATGTCATTTAGATTGTCATAGTGTTTTCTCAATTATTACTGTTTGTGTGAGAAGTCTTCAACTTTATGCACTATGATGATGGTTTATACAGTCGAGGTCATAAGTTTACATACGCCGTGCAGATTCTTAAAGATTTTAAATAAGTTAATAAATAAATAAGACTGATCATAAAAATTGTATTTTGTTGTTTTTATTTAGTCCTGCCCTGAATAAGATATTTCACATAACAGATGTTTACACACATATAGTCAACAAGACATGATAATAACCGAATTTACACAAATGAACCAGTTCAAAAGTTTACGCACGCTCGATTCTTAATCCCGTGTGTCGTTACCCGGATGTGTTTATGTTCTGTGAGAGTTCTTCACGAGTCCTTTGTTTGTCCTGAGCAGTTAAACCGCCCACTGTTCTTCAGATAAATCCTCCAGGTCCTGCACATTCTTTACTTTTCCAGCATCTTCTACATATTTGACTCCTTTCCTTTTAACAGCGGCTATATGATGTCGAGATCCATCTTTTCACACCGAGGACGACTGAGGGACTCGTCTCGTACACGACTATTACACAAGGTGCAAACGTTCACTGATGCTCAAGAAGGCAACACGATACATTAAGAGCCAGAGGGGGGTGTAAACTTTTGAACAGGATGATCGGTGTAAATTGTGATTATTTTCTTTGGCTTCTGTGTGCTATTTGAAGAAAAAAAAAAAAAAAAAGTCATTTGATGTTTGGTTAGCCAATTACAATCTGAAAAGTTTGTTTAAAACACATAATTTTTGTTTGTTTGTTTGTTTGTTTGTTTTTTCTAGCCCATTTTACTACAAATGCCGCCATTTTGAAATGGCATCACGGAGAGACTACGAGTTAGGACGTTGATTAAGTTTATTTTTCCGCACTCAGAAGTCATTAGCAGATTCTGGCTTTGGAGATTAAACCAAACAGGTGTTTTGTTTTTTCTTTTCTTTTTTACATTTAAAACTAGCTTGCTTCAGCTAACTGATACCAAAATCACTGACTGCACCTTTAATGCCCAGAACATGTGAGTAGTGTGTTGCTGAATGCCTGTGACCTTCAGACTGGTTATATGTTTAATCCAGCTCCAGCCATCCCTGCGCTTTGCTGGGGTTTAAAGGCTTAATCGCCTTAAAGAGAACCTCCACTGCCTCTCTGTTTCACCTCCCTCTGTGTCCCTCCCTGCCCCGTCTTCTCTCTCTTTGTCCATGATGCCATTTCACACAGTGGTCATGTTTTAGAGCTTTTACAACAGAGTGAGTCCTTGACCTTTTCAGACTCTTTCACTCCACACGTCCATGAAGATGTGTGCTGTCGATGTACAACAAACCCATTCAACCTGAAGCTGAAGAAAAAAGCTAAAAAAAAAAGAAATCTGTTTCTATTTCAAAACTGGATTACCGAATATGAATTTGATGATCCATGCACTAGATCAAATCCATCGGCATGTCCGACCTTTTGTATAAAGGAGATAACATGGTGAATATCACATCCATTCATTTTCCATACCTCTTATCCTACACAGGGTTGCGGAGGAGCCTGGAGCCTATCCCAGGGAACTCGGGGCACAAGGCAGGGGACACCCTGGATGGGCCAACCTATCACAGGGCACAATCACACACACAATATGGAAATGGAAATCGGCAAGTCTTTGGACTGGCGGAGTAAACCGGAGTACCCAGAGGAAACCCCCGAAGCACAGGGACAGCATGCAAGCTCTGCGCACGCAGGGCAGAGGCAGGATTCAACCCCCCAATCCCAGAGGTGTGAGGCGAACGTGCTAACCACTAAGCCAGCGTGCCCCTCGTCAATATTACGACCCCAATTCCAAAAAAGTTAGGACGCTGTGTGAAATCTAAATAAAAACAGAATGCAACGATTTGCAAATCTCATAAACCCGTATGTTATTCACGATAGCACATAGAAAACATATCAAATGTTCCATACCAAATGTACCATTTTAAGAAAAAAAAAATTTAAACACATCTCAAAAAAGTTGGGACGGGGGGGCAACAAAAGGTTGGAAAAGTAAGTGTTGAAAAGTAAGTGTCAAATTAAAAATGACTATTTTTTTTCTTAAAATGGTACATTTAATCAGATAAACATTTTTATATGTTTTCTGTGTTCTGTTGTGAATAACATACGGGCTTATGAGAATTGCAAATCACCGCATTCTGCTTTTATTGACGTTTTACATGGCGTGCCAACTTTTTTGGAATTGGGGTTGTACAAATGTGCATAAATTCTTGTATCTTGAATATTAATTAGTCAACATGTCATACATTCCTCACTTTTTTGTGTGGGATTTTTAACATTCCTGATTGTGGTCTGAGACTTTCGGACCCCACTCTACACTGTACATGGGTACATGGGAATGAGGGGCGGGTTCACACAAAACAAAACAAAAACTACAACTTCAAATCTTATTCAGCTCCACCCATTTAACTATTAGAGACCTATTTTTTCCACACAAATGCTACACAATGCACCTTTAAGTCCATTTCCGGTCCAGGGTTTAACAAGACAACGTGTGGAAAAGGTTCAGGGAGTGAATATTTATATCCAGGCAGAGAGTATAGAGAGGAATGTAATGTGCACGGTGCAGTTCAGATTTCTGCCGCCAGAGGGAGCATCTTTCCTTCTGCGTTCGATACGCAGTGTTTATTCCTCTGTGAGAGAAAAATCACGGAGAGGAGAGAAGAGAACAGAGCGGAGGAAGCCGCTCAAAGCGGACACCGCCGTCATCATGATCCTCTGGACGGAAACAACGACGTGACGCTCGCGTGTTTGTTTGTTTGTTTGTTTGTTTTTCTCCTCCCCCGTCGCATCGCGTGCTTTCTCGTGTTCGAACCCTCACGCGCTCGGTTGTTTCTCATCTCGTGTATTAATAATATTTGGTGCACGCGCACCTGTCCTGTTCTGTCCTGCGCGTGCTGTCATGATGTGCACACCGGCCATGGCGCTTCTGCTGCTCCTCGGCTGCTCGTGCAGCGGCTCGGCTCTCGGAGCTTCTCCATCCGCCGCGGCACCATTAGATTTCGGCTCGGTACCTGGAGGAGTTTATGAAACCGTCGCGTATTACGAGCCCGGTCCGATCGGCCTGCTGTTCAACATGATGCGCGCCTTCCTGCACGTGATCCAGCCGAACCCGTTCCCTCAAGGTAAGCTCGTGAACCCTGAAACCTGCAGCAGTTCAGTTTGTCCAGGTGAGCATACTCTCACCACAGACATATGAGTAGGGGAGAGTGGGGTTGGTTGGCACAGGTTTCACCCTCTGCAGTATATCCAAGGTGTATATATTATACAGTACATCAGGATTAACATTCATGACCAGGGGTGGGAGGCTTACTTTAAAAATGCATTCAATTCCAGTTCCAAATGACTTCATATAAAATGTCATCACCAACTTAATCCAAGTATTATGAAAGTAATGGAATAAATGAATAAATAAAAGATCACTGTCCCTGATGCATTACATAACATTACATCACAAAAGTTACGCTGACCATGTTCTGGTGTTCTATGTTTTCCAAAAAGAGTACCCCCCCCCACAATAACGTTTAAAACAGTGTTAGTATGAAGGCAGATTTTAGTACACTGAAAAAGACACACTATTACGATCATATGTGTGTATATGTATTCCTACATTCTTTTGAATATCCATGGAATTAAATAAAATATCAGTTTGCCACGAGTGAACCTTCTGCCATCATTTACACATATGAATGGCCGTGTAATAAGAAGCAGTGCGATAACAGCATTGACTTTATACGACCATGGGCATTTTTCGACTCCGGACACAACAGTGCTTCGTCATCACGCGTTCACCGAGAGGGGGCTAATGGTTGAGAGGCAGGAATTTGTCCTATAGTTGCTGCAAGACTTTTAGGTTCAACCAATCGGTGTGCGAGAAGGCGGGGATTACAGAGAGGGGTTAAAGCAACGCAAATATGCCCAGACATGATGCAGTATTAGACCATAAGCACATCATAATGAAACTAAAGCCGAATCCCGGACGTTTTCTCAAATTTAGAAATCCCGGCCGGACGCTTTTTTTAAGGTCTGAGAAAGAGGACGTGTCCGGGAAATAGAGGACGTGTCTGGGGAGAAAGAGGATGTGTCCGGGAAATAGAGGACGTGTCTGGGGAGAAAGAGGACGTGTCTGGGGAGAAAGAGGACGTGTATGGGGAAAAAGGAGGACGTGTCTGGGAAAAAGAGGACGTGTCTGGGAAAAAGAGGACGTGTCTGGGGAGAAAGAGGCCGTGTCCGGGGAAAAAAGAGGCCGTGTCCGGGGAGAAAGAGGACGTGTCCGGGGAAAAGGAGGACGTGTCCGGGGAAAAGGAGGACGTGTATGGGGAGAAAGAGGACGTGTCCGTGGAGAAAGAGGACGTGTCCGGGGAGAAAGAGGACGTGTCCGGGGAGAAAGAGGACGTGTCCGAGAAAAAGAGGACGTGCGGTCACCTTAACAAAAGCGTTTCAGAGAACAATTTATGTTCATGTCTACCAAATTCATTGAGGAGGTTGCTCACGTGAGCCACGACTAGCGAGAGAGAACCAGAACTAATAATCAAGCAGCTGTCTATATTGTGTTGTGTTAAAAAGATTCATTTATTTGGTTTTAAATGAAAAAAATGTTATACTGATAGTATTCCCATTTTTATTTACTAAATGTACCTGTAATCTCACTACTTTGTTTTTTGACGCAACTGTAACGGATTAAAGCTACCAGTTTTTTGTATCCTGATTATGTAACGCCGCTACATGTACTCCGTTACTCCCCAAGCCTGTTCATGACAAAAGACGAAAGCACGTTTGCCTCGCTCGTCCAGGGTTAGGGGTTCAAATCCCACCTCCGCCGAGTTTGTGCGCAGTTCGCATGTTCTCCCCGTGCTTAGGGGGTTTCCTCCGAGTACTCCGGTTTCCTCCTCCAGTCCAAAGACATAAACGTGATATGATTTTTAAATAGCTGAGGACTTAGAAGAGTAGGAGATGCATGTTTGATGTTGTTTTTAGGAAGAAATCGACTTTGTCTTTTACTTTCCGCGAGGCATCTGTTAATGTGGTGCATTTACACCTAGAGTTGATCCTTCAGAAATACACTTCAGTATTCCCCATTGTCCTGCTGTGGATAAAGGACATGATACTCAAAGTGGGTATTATTACTTTGTCACAGTGATGAAAAGCACAACCCAAGTTATTATATTTACTATTGACTTCTTATAGTTTTTATCTTGTTTGACTGGCCACTTGAATTAAATGGGTTTAATCCTACCGATGACTATCAGTAACTCCAAAATTTAGCCTATGTATAATTACCTGGATTTTAATAACCGCTCTACCACTCCCATTAATAGCCAGTGTATTATTGCACGAATTTGAATAACGATAGTAATAATAATAACGAGTCTGAAGGACACTAATGTTAGACTCTGATAACATCAGCATTCAAATTAACTGCTAATCCTAGAGGTTCACATACTTTTGCCACGCACAGATATGTAATATTGGGATCATTTTAGTCAATAAATAAATGACCAAGTAGATCATTTTTGTCTCGTTTGTTTTATTGGATTCTCTTTGTCTACTTTTAGGACTTGTGTGAAAATCTGATGATGTTTTAGGTCATATTTATGCAGCAATATGGAAAATTCTCAAGGGTTCACAAACTTTCAAGCACCACTGTAGCTTACTTGTACATCCATGTTATTGCATGTCCATGTTATACACCCGTGTCCTGGTGTGTCTCACCTGTTAATGAGCTAATCTGTTAATCTGGAATGCCACATGCTGGCGCGGGTTATTCTTTGCCCAGACACACACACACACACACACACACACACACACACACACACACACACAAAAGCACAAATGCATTCAACTCTACAAAACACTCTGACCGTTTTTTATTGACCGGTAGAAACACAGGTTTTATTAGTTTGTAGGATTTCCTACAAACTAGCCTTCTCCTTATTATTATTATTATTATTATTATTATTATTATTTTCTTTTTGCAGTACATTGCTGCTGTGCGTTTTCCTTCTATTATTCCTCTCGCACTGATTCAGCACACAAACACACACTACGCTTTCATTATGTCCCTAATGATCTCGTCCTCCAGACTTTTTAGTAAGTACGTTCCGAACTCTAGCTTATACACAAATAAGGACGTAGAGGAAAATGTCCAATAAGCAGTTGTCAGAGCAACAGTACAAAATCATCGCGAGTGTTTGGATTTCTTCTTCTGGCCTAGATTCTCCCGAGCGCTGTAGCTGTGAGATATTTGGCGAGATGTCATTTATGAAAGGGTGCTGTATTCAGAGAGAATGGCCTCGTTTTTCCTTTAACTTGTGTGGGAAGATGGTTCCGCGTGCACCGTGTCTCTCCGTAGCTACGTCCCCAAAATGCATGTCGATAAATAGTAAATAGTATGTCGGCGTACTGTGTAATTTATCATAACTCTGATGATGTGCTGATTTGTGGTAATATTCTCCAAATTTAGCATGTTTAAATGAGTTTAAAAGAGAGGTTCATTCACAAACGCTGTTTCCAAGCTAACATTTCGCTGCTAATGCTACGTTCAGATGCGGGTCATGTGATCAACGTTTCTCTAAAACGCTTGCATTTCATGGCTTCCATTTTCTGATAAAAGTGAGCCGATGTCGATGTTTCTCAATATGGCAGAGCCCATGAAAGTTTGGGTTGTGCTTGGTGCTAACTAATTTCAATCCTAATTTCAGTTTTCATCCTAGGGAGTCTTTTTTTTTTTTTTTTTTTTTTTTTTAGTAATTTATCAACACATCTGAGGAAAATGTTGATATTTCCGACAGGTTTAGCTCGTTTATTCTCCCGCTGTGGCTATATTTTTGGTATAAAATGCTTATTGGGTACATGCTAACCCGCTAAATCATTAGCTTCGGTCATTATATAGCGTAGACTAGCTAGCTAGAAAAAGAAAGTTACACTGTAAGATAAAAAGAAGAATTTATACCATTTTCTGAAAGGCTATGACGTGATACTGGGTAAGGGTATGACGATACGTAGTAACGTTGCTCTTTAAACATAACCTAACGTTATGGAAATTTTTCGTATAATTAAAACGGTGTAGAAGAACTGTAGAGAACCTTCTCGTAATCACCATAAAACTCTGATTGAATGTTCTGGAAACGTTCTGAATTTGTTCGGCATTAATATACACTCACCGGCCACTTTAATAGGAACGCCTGTACCCTGGTTATTCATGCAGTTATCCAATCAGCAAATCATGTGTCAGCAGTTCAGTGCATGAAATCCTGCAGATACAAGCAAAGAGCTTCGGTTAATGTTCACATCAAACATCTCAGTGACTTCAGCCTTGGCATGGTTATTGGTGTCGATCGGGCTGGATTGAGTATTTCAGAAACGGCTGATCTTCTGAAATTATCATGCAGAAGAACCGAGAACAAGAATCTAATATCTAGTAACTTAAACAAAAATTGTGTATATTATTCACTTTTTCTTTAATTCTGTGTTGTTAGCTAACTCCTTAAACTCCCAGGATGCATTAGCAGGTCCAGACTTTCCTTCCGCACTCTCATACTTTACCTGTTTGTTTCAGTGTAGCTACTGAATAAGCTACTGTATAGTTACTGAATAATGTGCTTTAAAATGAATAACTGATTAAAAGGCTAGGACTTTAACGAGTTAATGCCTAGAGCACATAGTTACAGAGTCGAGGTTACAGAGTTCACAATACGCCACAGTCACAGAAAAGCCGAGTCTAAAATCCTGCCAGAACGCTAATGTGAGAGTGCAGGCTCGTATTGGCTGCGTCTCAAACGGAGCGAGGGGGTGCCAGCTGGGCGGCTTTGCTAAGGGGCACTGAGGACTTGTCACAGATGGCAGCCTGTGTGGCATGTCTGTGGGCACTCCGACCCTCGCCATTCGCCGCCGTCTCCCGAGAACCACCAACACCATGCTCCAATTACACATTGTCTCTCTCCACATCTCTCTCTCTCTCTTCTCCTTCTCTCTCTCTCTCTCTCTCTCTCTCTCTCTCTCTCTCCACCTTCTCTCTCTCTCTCTCTCTCTCTCTCTCTCTTCTCCTTCTCTCTCTCTCTCTCTTCCTTCCTTCTCTCAGCAAAGTGCTCTATACAATATTCTCAGAGGGTGTTTTTTTGATCTCTGATCTGTTATACAGCTGAAGCTCTAAAAATAGCACCCTAACAGACAATAGAAACGGACATGTTTTGGGCTTAACCCTTTCTTCGACAAGGACGGAAAAAAAACATCCGTGCCACTGTTTGATTCCTTGTCGAGTATGAATATCTTAAAGACATGTTTTAGCCAATTATGTTAGTGCTAGTGAGGTTAATAAAGCAATAAAAGCCACGAGAAGACGTGCATTACAGCGACTTTATCATGCATAGGTAAGGGCGTTGCTAGGCACGACACAAAGAGGAATAAACTCCCTTATTCGTTTATAATTTGAAAAAAAAATCACTGTACACTCAGCAGGCCTTCAAATGGCTTATGACAGTTATAAAATGATGACAAAAACATTTTCCTCACACCTCCAGGGTCAGGTTTCCTCTGGGTACTCTGGTTTCCTCCCCCAGTCCAAAGACATGCGTCGTAGGCTGATTGGCGTTTCCAAATTGTCCGTAGTGTGTGACTGTGTGTGCGATTGTGTCCTGCGATGGGTTGGCACTCCATCCAGGGTGTCCCCCGCCTTGATTCCCCTGGGATAGGCTCCAGGCTTCCCGCAACCCAGTGTCGGATAAGCGGTACAGAAAAATGGATGGATGGCTTAACATTGGCGTATGCACCAAGTATCAATTTTGTTTGATATCCTTGGCGATAATTTTTGGCACCTCTGCAACAATTAGCAAGAACAGCGCTGAGAAACAGCCAATGAGAGTCCGAGAGGACCTCAAATGCAGAATCAAAAACAGTCTTATTGGCCAAGTGTGCTCACACACACAAGGAATTTTTTTCTGCCTTAGAGGTGCTTCCAGTGACACGTCATTTTGAAAATCGGGTTGTTTCCGCTAGGCATTAGTGTAACCGTTGTATTGGTTGAAGACCTGGCGCATTCATACAGAATTTACTTGTCAAGAATTTTACAGTGGCTTCTAACATCAGATTTTGGAAAGCAAATGATCTGTTTCATAATATTCATTTTATTCGTTTGTCTCTAATATTACTTCTGGAAACTATTCCATCAGTTTTGATTCTTCTATATTGGCTCGACTCTGGATGCTCGAGAATCTTCTCGTCTTCATCATGTCTGTAATGCCTGCGGTGCTACCACGTGCTCCTGAATCTCTTGGGGCATCATGGTTTGACTCAGCATGGTGCCAGCTGAGTGCCTGCAGTCTCGTGCTGAATAGATTCTTCCCTCCTCCATATACAGTATTTTCACGAATATCTACTTCCTTCTGTTTTAAATATTACATTACATAGTAGATTATAAACACTGTTGACATCCAGTATCAGAATCTGGTGCGTAGATAAACAGTGAACATTAGGTATTAGAGGACTAAAGAGCATCCGTGAACCCAGTCAGCATGTTCACTCTTCATTAAAGCGCACCTATTATGGTTTTGAAACGTGCCTAATTTTGTTTTAAAGCTCTCATACGATAGATTTACACGCATCCGAGGTCAAAAAACACTTTAACGTGCTCATAGTTTAAACTGCAGCATTAGCTTTTTTCCCCAGTGTCACAAACGACTCGTTAAATGATCCGTTCTAAAGGATTCGTTCTAAACTCCTCCTTTCAGAAAGCATACTCTGCTCTGATTGGTCAGACGTCCCAGTCTATTGTGATTGGTCTACCGCTGCCAACGTGTGTCGAAAAGGAAACGCCCACTACCGTAACGAGTTTCAGCTCCGTCTGTCAGCGAGCAGCCGATGAAGACAAGAGGCGGGCTTTTTTGTTACAAACCTACATATGTTAGTACAGGAAGTAAAGTCTGGAATCACTAACGACTCGATTCAGCTGTTCAGAATCGGTTCCTTCTTTTGGGAATCCATAACGCCGTTTGTCCTGCGCTCTGATTTTTTTAACTTTGCAGATGTTTTTACATTTACAAGCAGCTCTATAACACACTACATGAAAGGGAATATTTGGCAAAACCATAATAGGTGCACTTTAAGATTGGTGTTTTTATACATCGCATGAGGTCATTTCATTTAATTATGAATCCAAGTGAAAAGATGCATTTAAGTAAGGAATAACGCACTACACGGTGTGCACTTATAGGAAAACCATCGACATCCCGGTGGTGCGATGTTACCACCCTAACGTTGATTATTTTCCAATAACAGCACATCCTGAAGGGTTTTGTGCCTCTTATACCACAGCAATGCCCACCATAACCCACCTTATTTGTTTAATAAAGAACACATTATACTTTTGATCAGTTTATGGTTACATTTAATGTTATGGAACGTCTGTAAAAGACGGTAGTTCCTTTTAACACTTACGTTATAGCAGATATAAACTGTCATGACCTCATCAGCCTCGACGTTAATAAGACAAGATAAATGCCACTGTTTATAGTGAGGAGAAAAATGAAGGCTGTACGCTGATTGTGGTGATTCAGATGTGTGGGAGTTTGATATGTGATCATATCTAGTAACAGCCTAGATATTTGCCTAGCCTGTATATTTGAAATTTGCCAGAGCCATATCTCCCTGCAGCACTCACCTGGTTTCCCACTGAAGCTAAGCAGGGTTGAGCCTGGCCAGTACCTGGATGGTACCTGGTTGCTGCTGGTATTAGTGAGGCCAGCAGGGGGCGCTCACCCTGTGGTCTGTGTGGGGCATAATCCCCCAGACACTATACTGTAAAACAGCTCTCTGTGGTACCAAGACATTTATTGTAAAAGAGTCGAGGTATAACCCAAGAAGTCCTGACATTGGCCCTTATCCATCATGGCCCCATAATAATCCCCATCTCTGAATTATCCCCATAACTCTCTCCTCTCCACTAATAGGTGGTGGGAGTTCTAGCGCACTATGGCTGCTGTCGCATCATCCAGGTGGATGCTACACACTAGTGGTGGTTGAGGAGACCCTCCCCACACACACACAATGTTAAGCACTTTGAGTGTCTAGAAAAGTGCTATATAAGTACTAGGCAAAACCCAATCTAAGCATAAATCTGAGCAATAAATCCACTGTTAAAGAGGTTCTTCTAAAAGGCATATGCTGTAAATGCAGTACGGGCGGATGTGCTTTATGTCAGCTTTGCATTTCTGAGGCATACCTGAACTGCGCCTGTAATAAAATCGTTTTGATATTCAAATCATGCAGAACAGACGTTAGGACCTTGTCACTAGTAAAGCATGACCCTTATACATTTACAGCTAGACCGTGAAGGTCATCATACAATGCATGACAAATAAAAGCATAAGCTAGGTTTGTCTACCAAAGCGTCTACCAAAAGGTGCTCATCCAGCCATTTTCCATACTACTTATCCCAGGGGGCTCGGGGCACAAGGCGGGGGACACCCTGGTCGGGGTGCCAAGAATCACAGGGCACAATCGCACGCACATTCACACACGTCGGACAATTTGGAAATGCCAATAAGCCTACAACGCATGTCTTTGGACTGGGGGAGGAAACCGGAGTACCTGGAGGAAACCCCCGAAGCACGGGGAGAACATGCAGACTCCACGCACGCAGGGAGGAGGCGGGATTCGAACCCCAAACCCTGGAGGTTATTTAATAAGCTGTACTTTAATCAAAAATCGTATCAAAGCCCTCGCAAATGCAATTAAGCCTCTTTTTGAGACACGCAAATTTAATCTTGCACAAATGCACAAAATCTTGCTTTTCTCTCTCTTGTGCGACGAAGAGAAACCTCTTCCCCCTCGCTCACCCCCTCTCTTCAGAAGGAAGAAAATTGCAGGTACTTTGTTTAGTTTGACAGTGATTTTCAGAGGCGCTAGTTAATCTGTCGTTCACACACTCACACACACTTTTTCCCTGTCCTTCATACCGTGTGGGTTGGATTTCACCCAGGATTGAAACAAAGGCCCGAACCGAGAGAGCAAGTGAGAGCAGGTATGACAGAAAGACTGCCAGTGGTCCGATGTACAGCCTCTCGTTATGTAACTGAATCGTTTTATTTTTAGATCAGCTCTCCAGATCGAGGTACACCTCCTTCTCCTTAAGAGCGTCTCTCAAACCGGCAGCTTTTCCCTCACATCCATCTAATGGGGTTTTATCCTGAAGTGGTGTATCGGCAGTGCTGCAAAGTGAACTTAAGATAAGAGAGCGTCTATAAGAGATCGAGCTATGCGTAATTCAGTAATGCCACAGGTTGAGAGGGGACTTGGAAAAGGAGCGAGGCTGAAGATTCTTGTTGTGTGTTGGGTTTCACAGATGTTCTTTCATTATCACTAGTTAAATACATAATTGCAAAGTTCGTATGAAGTAGTTGTTGATTCATTCATCGACAGCAAGTGGTCAGAGTCACGGTGGAACTGGAGCCTGTCAGGAGAACACCTGTCATGGGAATAATGACATGTCTTTGGGAGGTGGGTGAAACCGGAGGTCCCAGAGGAAACCAATATGAACATGGGGAGAACAGGGTTTTCCCGGTCCACCACACATCATTTTCATATCACTTGAACAGTTTGAATCCTCTCACGTGTGATATTCTGCCTCACTCCACCCACACTTCTTTTTTTTCTTTTTTTTTTTTTTCTTTCTTTTTTTCTTTATGATGTAGTAAGGAATGATAAAATGTGTGGTAGTTATTGTGGTACGGTAAGTGAATATTACTCTGCGTATGTGGATCTGGGGGAAACTGGTATGGATAAAAGTGTGTGTGTGTGTGTGTGTGTGTGTGTGTGTGAGAGAGAGAGAGAGCGAGACTCAAAATGTATAAGGGTCTGAGCTGATGAATGGAGAGTTTGTGCAGCGTTTCTCTCCCACTCTGTGGTTTGTCACTCTGTGCTGAAGGCACGCAGTGCGTCGGTTGCTGTGAGCAAATCAACACTGACATGGTCGGCTGGAATTAGAAATGAAGCCCAAGCTGTCGTCTTCTTCAACCAAACAGATAAATATCACTGTGAGTGTGGGTGGGTGGGTGGGTGGGAGTGTTTGTGGGTGTGACTCCTACCCAGACAATGCAGTGCTGATCATAGTGTAATGTAAAATACAATTTAAAAAAAAAGTCAAGTCAATAAACAGTTTCTTTATTTTAAAAAAAGAAGTGGAAAACTGCCTCCTTTACTGGGACTGACTGTCACAGAGGCCACACCTCCTTTACTGAAACTGACAGAGGCCATGCCTCCTTCACAGGGACTGACTGTCACAGAGGCCACACCTCATTTACTGAAACTGACAGAGGCCACACCTCCTTCACTGGGACCGACTGTCACAGAGGCCATGCCTCCTTTACTGAAACTGACAGAGGCCACGCCTCCTTTACCGAAACTGACATCAGTCTTTTTGGTAAAGTCTGTGCACTTGGCAGCCATCTTAGTTCTTTTCAGTCATTTTAGATAATAACTTTCTCCATACCTAGTGGAGCATGAATCTGTTTGGCCAGTCGAGGTGATTGGCTCTCTTTACTGGAGGGCGGGACTTTTTTTTGCGCATTTGTGAGCATATAAACAGACTTGCACGAGAAAAGCACAGTTAATCAGAAGAGGCAGTTCTTCTCATCGCAGATCACATGGGATTCCATTCTTCTCTAAATAGACAGGCAGATTGCAATTATATTTAACGTCGGATTACGACTCCATCATTCCCAGCTGGTCTGTTTGCAGCACCCGTAAGCCTTGTTAAGAGGCACACGAATATCTCTAACGTCAGAGCAGCGTCCCTCTGGAAATCATTAATATTGTTTCTCCATAGTGTGGTACACTTTTCCACACATGGGCTTTCATCAGGTCACAGCATATCTCCAGAGGATAAAGTGATTTATTAATGAGAACTTGGCTTTAAAGAAGAAGAGAATCAGGCGAAATCCTGGAGAACTCATCATCTGTTTGTTTACACATTACAAGCCTACAAGTCAACTTTCATGCTTGTGATCCATTCAGCCCTACTAAAGAAAAAAGCAATATCTGGCAAATTTGTTGTGGATTAAATGAAGACGTGGTGTTCGCTATCAACCAATCCTTTATCTAATTATGTACCAGCTGTTTTTCTGTTCGTGGAGTAAACTATGAAGCCTTTTTCACTGCCTCAGGACTTAAAACAGTGACTGAGTCTGTCACTAGTGTGAGCTAATCTGTCCTCTGCACGATCAACAACAACAACAAAACAATTTTGTGGTGCTAATGTGGAAACAGATTGTCGGGTCGCCAGCTGGTCCAGATCAGGCTGAGAAGGTGAAAAAAGACTAACCACAATGGCAGATGGAGTAGCAGTGAAACATGCACATAGACTGGGTGTGAATTAAAAAATAAACACATTCAGAACTAAGCTTTAAAGATTGGCCTATTAAACACTGACCTACTGAGGCAGTTCACTATTTTTGATCATGATGTGATGTATTTTCCAGGATTTCCCTGTAATGTAAGTGCCGTGTGTAAATGCTAACTCCATTGTGAAGAGTTTCCTGAGTGAGCAGTGTTCGGGCCAGGTGATGATGATGATGATCTGGGGGTTATTGTCTAGAACTTTCCTCATCTCTCTCTCAGTACTGCTAAGGTGACCAGGTGGCAGTGAGAGGACGTTAAGCTGGGATTGGGTTTCCGCATTTATGAGGTGAATCTGAAAGACAAAGAGAGAGACAGGAAGTGACGGAGAGAGACGAAGAGAGAGAGGAACAGTGAGACACTGAGTGTCCTGCACACACTGAATAAGCACTATATGTTCAGATATTTACCTGTCTGTTTGTTTTATTCCTGTTGTTAAGTGGTTTGCTTATGTTTTTTGTTTTTGTCCGTTTGTTTATGTTTGAAATGTTTAGATGCAGATATAAATGTATTCTTTGTATAACTTTTAATTTAATCTACATATGCACTGTTTGCTTTGGCACCAATGTAATTTCTAACATTCATGCCACTAAAGCACTGTTAAACTGAGCTGAACTGAGAGAGAGAGAGAGGGAGAGAGAGGGAACGAGATGGGGAGTGATGGACAGAGAGAGAGGGAGGGCGGGATAGAGAGAGAGATAGAGAGAGAAAAAACAGACAAAGAGAAAGACAGGGGGTGATAGACAGAGAGAGAAAGAGACAGGGAGTGATAGACAGACAAAGAGAGGGAGGGAGGGATAGAGAGCGAGAGAGAGCGAGAGAAAACAGACAAAGAGAGAGACAGGAATTGACACACAGACAGAGAGAGATGGGGAGTGATAGACAGAGAGATGGGGAGGGAAGGAGAGAGAGAGAGAGAGATGGTGAGTGACGGACAGGGACAAAGAGAGAGAAAAGCAGACAAAGGGAGTGATGGAGAGAGAGACAGCGAGAGAGATACAGAGAGAGAGAAACAGAAAGACAGACAGTGAGCAACAGATAGAGGGAAGAGAGAACAACAGAGGGCGAGAGAGAGACAGACAGACAGAGACAATGATGGAATGACGGACAGAAAGAGAATGACGGAGCAACAGAGACAGAAAGAGTCACAGGAGACAAAAAAGAGTGATGGAGAGAAAGAGCAAGAGAGAGAGGGGAGAGATTGGCAGAGCGAGAGAGCTGGAGACAAAAAGAGATGGAGAGAGAGAGACAGATAGATAGAGGGAAACAAATAGACAGAGAAATAGAAAGATATAGAGATCAGCAGAGAGACAGACAGAGAAGGACCGAGAGAAACAAAGAGCTGAAAAGAAATGGAGAGAGAGAGAGAGAGAGAGAATGAATAGGTTTGCGACTCTATCCTTCATTTCGTACTTTTAGGTAGAAATGCCTCAAATTTCCTACTCATTAATCCTAATGCAGCACATCTAACTCAGTCTAAATACATAATCCTCTGTAGACACTTAATAAATCAGCTTTAAGATCTTTTGTGGCGTTCTCACATTTTTACACACACACACACACACACACACACATACACACACACACACACCTTCAGTAAGTCAGTGTAAAACTTCATATCATCAATATAACATGCTGTTCCCTGAAGAGCATCAATCATGTATCAACCTTCTCCTCCTTTCTAACACTCGTTTTCTGTTCAGTACTCAAACTGCAACTCTTCTGATTTTTCCATCTTTTTCTGCCTGCTGTAGAAGCTCTGCTTGCACAAAAATAATCGTATCTGAAAACTAACACAGTTTCTGCTGCCTGCTTCATTAGCCTTGAATGTGGCCCTAAAAATAAAGCAGATGCTTGATTTGAATTCGGGATGTATGTAGGGCATCGTTCGTAGTGCTCTGTCAGGCTCGGAATTTTTATCTCTCTCTCTCTCTCTATATATATATATATATATAAAACGTTTTTGTTTGATTTCATTTAAGAGAAACCAGTCAGAAAACAAACAACATACTGTATAATATATAATGCCATTAATATATGTATAACGTATTGGGTATGCTCCACTAGCTAAAAAATATCTAGGATTAATTATATATGTTAAAAAACAACAACAACAAAGATTTAATTTACATTAAATTCAATTCAAGTACATATAATTGAATGTGTGTGAACAAAGCATGGACGTGAACACTGAAGTAACATGGCTATAAATGCTAGGATGAAAAGTAGCTAGCTAGCAGTCTAGTGGCTAACTAGTAGTAAGCTAAATTAACCCACATAATGTAAGCTAATTGTGGTGGATAGCTAGTGTCAAATATTCAACCAACTCTCTACACCTAAACTATAGAAGCTGATTAATGTGCTAAACAAACTCATAGTGTTTACAACAGTTCAGCTTTTATTACCGGTCAGCGCTAGCTAGCTAATTCACGAGTACGTTTTCCCAAGATAACACTTCTCTTCACAATGAGTATAATTTATATATATATATATATATATAATATACACATATATAACAAGTGTTTTTATTGTGAAACAGATGTGTTGGCTAGTTTTGTCACATACCTGTGGTAGCGTTTCGGTAATAAAGTATTCTGGCTTAGCCTACAATAGCAAGTGTGATGATACCATCTGAATTATTGAAAAACCTTGATTTAGGTGTTTTTACAGTTTATTTTCTCTCAGAAAAAGCACAATCCGTAGCACCTTTTGTGCAGAGACAACTCTTACCAGTGCTAAGTGGTAGCAGCTAGCACCTATCTGTGGTAGCTTTCAAAAGTTCAAACGAACTAGCCTTACTTGCTATCTTGATTCATTTTATTATTAGTAGTAATGGAGATGAAGTAAAGATTGGTTTAATGCAACATTCACATATGCAGCGATTTTTACCTCCAGTCACTGTGCGATGAAGACACTGTACCGGTTGCCATAGTAACATGGGTAGCGCAACTAGCAATGCCACATTGATACTTCTTTCTCATTTATAGAATTGTTGTACAGTACAAAAGCAATATCGTACTCGCAATCGTGAACAGTTCGTCCAGGATTTTGTGATTTTTGCGGATGCAAAAGTTAACGCAAAATCATGCAAACGCC
This sequence comes from Stegophilus panzeri, assembly GCA_024331685.1. Lineage (NCBI taxonomy): Eukaryota > Metazoa > Chordata > Actinopteri > Siluriformes > Trichomycteridae > Stegophilus > Stegophilus panzeri. The sequence continues at coordinate 25,385,415 of JANDJT010000217.1, read as the reverse complement.
GCGATATTTGGAGGAGATTGCAATTTTTCAAAATGACAGCAGATTTTCTACAGTGGCAGCTTGGCGGGGCTGGGGTTTGAACTCATGACCTTCTGGACAGTAGGCCAATGTCTTAACCACTGAGCTACCACTGCCTAGGTGAACAATGACAGGAAGCAATGACCATATAAGGAAAGTGGCGAGCCAAAAGGGACTCAAATTATGAAAGCATAAACATAACAGAATCAGGGCTGATGTTACATTTTGCTGCGGTTTTATTTTAATAATTCAATGAACTTTTGGGTGCATTTACATTTGTGTGTGGTTTTATTTTCAGTGCTATACAATGATGGAGGGAACACTGAACATTCATGCACTAATGCAAGCTGTAAAATGTTTTATACTGTTTTATCTTAGATATTTCCTGCAGTGAACCTTTTATGCATGTGTGTTTTGTGTAGTGCTTTGTGCTTCCCGTTCACCCACCCAGATCCTCGCGCTGATATTTATTCACAATAATGCAGAAAAATAGAATTATGCAGATGATGTCCCCAGGGAGACCTGTAGAGCTGGTGAGCAAAGCAGAATCAATGGATTGAACCACATAAGCTGACAAAGTCTGCATTAATCGGTGAGGGGGAAAGTGGTGTGCGTTAGAATAATTACCGTGCTCTCGGGAGTGATGATGCTCTTTGGTCGAAATGCCTGTGAAGTTCTGATTAGTGGTTTAGTCACATTCCATCTTTTCATTTACATTCCAAACATGGCCGCGATAAAGCGGCTCCTTCAGCCTGCTCCGCCGCAGAAGAAGCATTGCTTATTCATTGAGACGATGCTTTCATTCAGAGGCAGAATCCAGTCCAAGCACAGAGCGGACAGTGATGCAAGCGCTGCACCAAGTGACCAGAAACAAGAGCAAGACAGTCAACGTTTATAACGGTTCATTAAGGGCTGTTCAGTATTTTGCTCACGGTAATCCTTAAAGGTTCCATGGAGAACTCTTCACCAAAGCGAAGCACCTAGGGCTCGGCAGTATGACAAAAATATCATATAATACTTGAGGACATTTCTATGATACACGATGCATATCACCTATATATAATTTAGCTAACAAACTGAAATACTCTGCTCTCATGGATATCAAACAACTGCAAACAAAACACAGGTTTATCCAAAAAAATATATATCTTTGTTAAATATAGGTGTGCAACACTTATCACCCCTATGAATTCATATGAGAAAAATATATTTTAAATATTGATACTTTAATTTTTTAGTACAACTGGGTGACAATTTGCTTAACAAAAGATAAATTTTTCACAGCCTTCTTTGTGCATATATACCAAGGGTGTCAATATTATTGGAGGTCACTGTACATACATGCACATAAGCAACTCTATAAAAGACCTGCGCTAAAAAAGTATTAAGCCATTCGTATTTCACGTTGTCTGCTGCTTTTCTGAATAGACAGCCTCTAACTGTGGGTTAAACTCACTCAAGTACTTAATGCCTTTTTTATTAGTGTTTGACACATAAAAGAGAAGAAGATTGTGCTTTTCTTTCCTACTTTCTTTGTCCATATCTGTTTGTGCATGCTCCTCACCTTGGTAACCGGTTCCATGGTTACCAGAGAGGCCGGTTTGCCTTGTGAGTGCGCTTGAGCAGGTTGTTATTGTTCATGTTCTGATGTCTCGTTTGCTTCTCTCTAGCCACCAGAGCAAAGACTCAAGTCCCTGAGCTAATGAATCACGAACACTAATGTGCACGCACAACAGGAATTCTACTCGTATGGGACATGAGAACATTCTGGATAAAGCCACATGGCATTAGACGAGAGAGTAGTAACATCGAATAAATATGGGCACACATTCTTCTTAGCAAATTCTTCGAAGAAATAGAGCTGGAAACTCTGAGTTATTAAACAGACACATGTTACACATATTATTGCATCATAAAATATAACAGCCAGTCATGTTTCAGTATGCAAATGCAGACCATGCAGCACCAGTTTAACAAGGAATTAGGGGTGGGCACAGGTAGCTGTAGATACTGGGTGATCAAACTTATGGGTGGAATGGATAATGACTAAAATGGGTGCACGAGGAACATAAATTCCAGTTTTCGTCAAATAATCACCATTTTAATGATTTCCCAAGGACGTTAAATGTGGAAAGATCTACACTTTGAATTGAAAAACAGTGTAGCGGAAAATTGTTTGCTAATTCAGTACGTTTCGGTTAAATTAATAGGAATCTCAGTAACGAGTAATGATGTTAACAGAAGTAGCTCAGTGTTTTAAGCTTCTGTGCTAGTTGCTGACTGGTTGTTAGTTCAAATCCCACGCGGCCCTAAACTAACTAAGCGCTAAGAGCTCAAGACTGAGAGCTATGAGGGGATTCAGTATATTGACACATTTCCTTCTGAAACAAGAAGTCGACGTGTTGAAGTACTTGACTGATTTCCACAACAACCAAAAGCATTCAAGATACACCGCACCCCCCAGCCGACTCTAGACATACCTGACCGTAGCTTAGCAAACTAGTTAAATATGGTGAACAGCGAAGAGATTTGAGAGCCTTTATTCCAGATGTGAAGGATTTCTAACCGCTGCCTTCACCCAGACCGTTCGACTTTAACTAGGATGATATCCTAAATGACAAGATGCCATGCATTTTTGGAGTTATGCCGCACATGTTTAAGTTGCAGTTGTGCGTGAATGGCACCATTGGGGATTGAGAGCCTCAGGGTCGTCTCCAGATGGCATCTGACATGGTAGATAAAATATGACTTACTCTTAGTGATGGAGAAACCTTGACAGTGTATGATGACGGAATAGTGTTCTCGATAAGTCAGTCATAAGTTAGTCAGCAAGACATTCTGGAATTGAACAGCCACAATTTGGTAAAACACTTCACCAAAAATGCCTGTCCCTTAACCACCAACTCCTACAAATTCCTTCATCTTCCAAATAAAAGAAAAAAAAAACCCTGCAACTTCTTTTGGTTGGAAATGGGAATATTGCCAAAAATGCTCCAATGAACCATGTTTGCTACCAACAAGCTGCTACAGTAGAGCAAGACCCACCCCCAGGGGTGGGCCATACAGTTTTTAGAGAGCATTTAATTGGACAAGCACAAGACTAGTACAGGAATGCGTCATAAAACACGTTTAATTGTTTAAAACGAGACCCTCTCTAAAATGACTTTTTGGGTTTTAGTTGGATATACTATCAGCTCAGTGCTGATAAAACTTAGCGAAAGGTACAAAAACACCAGATTTGATTTCACTGGCACTTTAAAGACAACGTGAAACGATGAGTCAAATGTGTTTTTATAACTGTAACAGTTATATCTAGACATGGACAAAAGGTCCTTGGTATTCTTCTGATGATTACTGACAAAATAATTGGCTTTTACGTGATAAGTACTGCAACTAATCCATTTTTTTTTAAAACGTCAGTTTTGACTTGTACGCTTTTATGAGATTCTACCACAATGGTGTAAATATGGATCTGAAATTTGGCAGCGTCATTTCTGCTCCAGAACTACGTATATCCCTGAGGCTTGGCCCTGAAAATAGGAATTTATAAATATATACAAGAGCAAAAGCCGAGCTAGGCTGTAGAAACAGATCTCTACGATACACACAGGTGTGGAAGAGTAATCATGTTAGCTGTTCACGTCTCTTGTTTGTGGCTTTCTTTTAGTGAGTGTTTTGATGCGTCTGCTCTGCCGTTGTGAAGGTGTTATCTACTCTTCACACGTCCTACTGATGGAAACAAATCTCCGACATTATTTTCTGTTTGCTTTTCTCAGTATCTCTGACAGTTCTTTCCTGCCTTCATACTGTGAAGTATGATTAAGTAGACTTCCTTCTACATCAAAACACTCCTACACTTTAATGTGCATATCTTGAGGAAACACATTTTCCTGATTCCGTACCTTCAAGGTGTTGTTTGGTTAATCCCAGTCATGAGTCATGATGTATAGCTGAACATAGGGCTGCACGATTATGGCCAAAATGATAATCCCGATTATTTTTGATCAATATTGAGATCTCGATTATTTATCA
>JANDJT010000217.1:25366403-25377977 GCA_024331685.1 Stegophilus panzeri | reverse complement strand
AGAGGCCACACCTCTTTCTTCACTGGTATTGACAGATACAAAAGCCACACCTCCTTTACTGAGACTGACAGACACAGAGGCCACACCTCTTTCTTCACTGGTATTGACAGATACAAAAGCCACACCTCCTTTACTGAGACTGACAGACACAGGGGCCACACCTCTTTCTTCACTGGTGCTGACTGACACAGTGGCCACGTCTCTTTAATTACTGGGGCTGACAGATACAGAGGAGGTTTAGCATTATACTCCTACTAATCATCAGTCTGTCCCATCAGTTAAGTGTAACATCAATGACAAGCTCATAATATAATGATAATATAATGAAATGCATTCAAGCCTCTACAGCCACACTGGGGAGATTATTTAAGGAACAATGCTACTTATTTCTCCATCTCTCACCCTCCTTGTTTTGTTCCCCCCCCCTCTCTCTCTCTCTCCCTCTGCATCCTGATAGCAGCAGTGTTAGTGGGAGATGACATGCTGCTGGGAAGATGGAGGGAGGAAGAGGGTGAAAGGATGGATGAGTGTGGTTGTGAAGGAATGTGACTGACATAAAGACAAGGTTGCAGTAATAAAACATAGTGAAGTTAACACATGGTGCAGCCGCTGTGGATTAATTGAAAAGTTGTCTTGCTGTTCTAAAATGCTTTGATCAGAAATAGATGGAAGAGGAGCAGACCGCGTCATGGCGCTACATTAAGCCTAACGCTGATCCGTAGGGCTTAGTGGTACAACATGGCAGAGCTGTCGCATATTCTCATGCAGCTCCCTAACACACATGCACATATCTGTCAAGTCACTCGCAAGTCACTGTCATGTAGGTGTGCAGGACAACACAACCTTCTTCACAAAACACACACACACACACACACACACACACACACACATACATACATATTCTTCATATTGTGCATCCTGGTACCATCTCTTCCCCAGATAAGTGGTATGTGTGTGTATATACTGTAAATGACCGATAACAGGGTCACGGACGCCCTAGATCATTGACGTGCGTGGGGAGCGAATGCTAGCCTGTCTGGTCCAATCCCACAGAAGAGCCACTGTAGCACAAATTGCTGAAAAAGTTAATGCTGGCTCTGACAGAAAGGTGTCAGAACACAAGGAGGACCTACATAATATTAGGCAGGTAGTTTTAATGTTATGGCTGATGGGGGGGTGGCGAGAGAGAGAGAGAGAGAGAGAGAGAGAGAGAGAGAGAGAGAGAGAGAGCATGAGCATGTATTTGACTTGCAACCCTTAATAACAAAAGACTGGAGGCTCCTTCCATAAATGTTAAATAACCACCTTCTTACAGCAAAATTTTCTTTGTTAACTAACAACATATTATTTAATCCATTATTAGTTTTAAGATTATGTCGAGCGTCCACCATACACGTCCCTGTGAATTAGCCGTTACTATAGAAACAATAATGTACTAGAACAAGCGCCCTAATAAAAACCTGTGATTTGCCTTGCCTCTAGAACTGCTGTAATAGAAACTGATTCAACACCTTCTGACCAATCAGAGTCAAGAATTCAATATGGCCGTGGTATAAGGTTAATATATCACTGTTGTATATTTGAAACCGGCTAACCAGCATCTTTAGCTCATATACTTCACTGATCAATATGTGGAAACGTACCACGGCTCTTTAAATTGGAGAGATCTGTGCAGTATTTTGAAATGCAATAACTCATGCCTAATACACATGTATGAAAGAAGACTGGACTGATTTCTTTATTTGACTGTGTTTCAGAACATCACTAGAATTAGGACTTTCCATTTGGGTATATTTTGAATTGGTTCTCTGGTGAAATTCCCTGATTCTCATATCACTAGGTCATGTGCTTGCTTTTACTGATCAGGAACACGTCTCCGCATTCCATCGGTAGTGCACTCAATGTGGAAGCATCCGTCCTTCTTGTAACAGCCTTTAATCACGTCACCACTTTTTCTTTTTTTTTCTTCACTCAGAATGATGCAAAGGATGTGCAATCCCTTGTTGTAAGATTGCTGTTATTGCCTTGCATTTCACCTGTCACCTAGTAAACACTAAGGAAGTGTGGCAGTGGTCATTAGTCATACTGTGTAGTAATTACAAAATTACGGGCAGGTTTTTATTTTTATTTTTATTGTATGGGGAACATCTGTTTTTATGGATTCTGTCTTCAAGCAGGAAGTGCGTTTATTCCTCTCCCTGAAATGAGAAGGCATGTGTAGTTATGATGAATAAAACGCCTAATTGGTTGAAAGCAAAGCCTTGAGGGACCACCTCTCCCCTCCTTTTTCCATCAGTGCTGAAGTTGAATAATAAACTGAGCATCCCTGAAAGAGAATAGACGAGTAGGAGTACAGAAAATGTGGCTGTCAGAATCATAGTTGTTAGCGGTGTTGCGCATTAGCATTTTCTCTCCCGCAGCGCTATAGTGTTTCAACTGAAAAGTCCTGCATTGCACCAAGTCGAGGGGAAATTGCTGTCGTATATATTTGTGTTTTCCACACAGGTCCCTCTGGCTATCTATTGCGTTCTATTGACAAATGTGTCGTTTTTCCATAGTACACGTTGCACATGGTGCAGTCATTTCCAGCATAATTTTAAGATGACTCTCAAAATTGTGGTTTGGACCTTGATTTAGAAGCAGTGATGAAAGAGAATGCTTTGAGAACGATGTAAGCGCAGGCTCTAATATAAACAAAAGAAGTTTGTATTCTCTTGGTCATCATGCCATTTGTGTGTTGGCTTGGGACAACCCTTCAGTCAGCATCTGACAGGTTTTGCCCAGACCGTGTCACATTAGTTGCCTTCAGGCTGGCTATTCCTTATGTCTCTGTCAGGCAGATTAGAATGAATTCAAACTGGCTCTATTGAACATGGATCATTATAGCAGCAGATGCGCAGTTGGCTGACAGAGATTTGAATTCATAATCTCTGTTTGCATGGATGACATGAACTGCACTGTATAATGTGGAATGACTGAGTATCCATTGAGCTCATGATGACTTTCCTATGAAGTCTGACAAATCTTATGCACTCCCACAGAATGTTTGTCAAATCCAGTCCATTCCTATAAAAAGTTTGGCAAATAACATCCACTCCTGCAGAAAGGTTGACCAATTGGGTCTGCTCCCACTGAAAGTTTGGCCAATCACATCCCCATCCAACAGAAAGTTTGTCAGTCTCTTCAGCTCCTGCAGGAAGTTTGACCAGTCCCACCTGCTCCTACAGACGGTTTGACCAATCCTGTTTGCTCCCACAAAAAGAATCACCAATCCCATCCACTCCCGCAGGAAGTTTGCCCCATCCAACCTGCTCCGGCAGGGGGTCTGACCAATCACATCCACTCCCAGAGAAAGTTTGGCCAATCACATCCACTCCCACAGAAAGTGGGAGTCTCTCCAGCTCCTGCAGGACGTTTGACCAGTTCCACCTGCTCCTGCAGAAGGTTTTACCAAATGCAAACACTCCCGTAGAAATTTTGGCCAATCACATTTGTTCCTGCAGACTGTTTGACCAATCCTGCCCACTCCCACAGAAGGTTTGACCAATCCCATCATCTTCCAGAGAAAGTTTTACCAATCCAATCTACTCCTGCAGAACGTTTAACCAATCATATCCACACACAGAGAAAGACGTTTTAACTTGCTCCTGCAGAAAGTTTGACCGACGATATTTTCTAATGAATTTAGTTTGTTCTATTTCCTAAAATATTAGCAAACAAGTCATTTAAACCACAGTGACTATGACCAGAATAAATTCTTTACTGGAGATGAATAAATGTGGTAAGCACCACACAAGCGCACAAGCGCAGCACCACAAAAGCAACTCACGGCGTCCAATATGCTCCCATGTTAATGAAAGTGGCCTTTCTTTGTCCCGCAAGCTTCATATCTGATGGCCCTCTTCCACGTGCATGAAAATAAAAACCTTCCACTCCTACGACTTTCTTTTCATGAATCCTGCAGAATGCCACTGCCAGTACTTAGTTACTTACAGTTACCAAGGATATGTCCTCTTTATACCCGACACCTGGCTATAACCTACTCTCTACTCTCAGACGAAACACGTCCTAAATATTCACAAAGCATCTGGTCTCATGCTATGCGAATCCTCTATGCATAAAAACAAACACTGCTCTCACCTGTCATTGCAGATCTCGTGATCCAAGTGGCAAAGGACAAGTTCGGAGCCGTCAAGTCTGAGTACCAGAAGGTAAGTGTGTGTGCTGTACAGGTAGTTGAGCCGAAGAGATGCTGTCTTGCCCACGTCAGTTCTTCAGCAGGACGCTAATTGATAGTGATATCCGAAAAGAGTCTTTCAACCCTGTTATACCAACTGTGCTGCGAGGTAATAGTTTTTGGAAGTAAGCACAAGAAGGATCTATTCATTGTTTCATTAGTAATACAGTGTTATTAAGTAGCATCCACTCCTTTTTGAAGTTGAAATCTGGCAATGGAAGAGGTGTAGCAGAGAAGTCTTGATCCATAAATATTAAGTGTAACCTGTCTGTACACCTCCATTTTGTCCTGTTTTGTCTTAACAAGCTGTAAGAAGTGCCACGATTCCTCTGTAACCATGTTCACTCATTTTATTTGGTTATATGCCCATTGCCTTGGCACACTTAAGAATGGGGATATTCTGAATATGATCAATTCTCTTAGAACCCAGTGCACAGATTTAATTAGATTTTATTTAGACTCAAACAAATTGTTGGTACTTTATCCCAGCACAGTATTACATCTTGTTCCTGGTTCTTAAGTGCTTTGTTTGCCTGTTATCTACCTGTTGCTTTTTTCTGACCATCTTTTGTGCTCTTTTTTCCCCCCTGTGTCTTTTTTTGCTTTTTTCTGCATGCTTCTCATCATCTGGCTATCCCCAGCCAGAGAACATTGTTCTGACACTGCAGGTAAAGTGTGCACTGAGCCAGCACCCTTATCATCCTTCAGTTGTCCTTTATCATTCTGCACCCTAATATTACAATACCACTTTTCTTCCTCAGTCTACACCATCTGCCTCTAGCTCACTGATTTTCCCTCTTAAGGCCTTTTCTTTTTAAGGTTTCAGTAAGGTCTTCTGATAAATGTCTTTGTTGTGTCACAAATGTGGTGATCTAGATAGTAGAGCTGTGTCGTTAACTTTTTTTATTATTATTATTATTTTTTTTTTTTTTTAATCCTCCACCCAACTTCTTCCATTGATGCATTGACCTTGCCTGCCTTCTCTTGCAGATACCTTAATCATTCTTGTCCTGTAGAAATTCTGACCATGTCTGCCCTTTCCCAATCATACTGGGAGCATGCCTGGCCACAGATACAATATATGGCCAAAAGTTACCTGACCATCACACCCATATGTGTTTTTGAACATCCCATTCTAGATCTAGTCCCTCTTTGCTGATATAATAGCCTCCACTCTTCTGGGAAGGTTTCCATTAGATTTTGGAGTGTGGCTGTGGGGATTTGTCCATTCAGCTACAAGACTGGTGTCGGGCAAGGAGAACTGGGATGCTCTCTGTTCCAGTTCATCCCAGAGCTGTTCAGTGGGGTTGAAGTCAGGGATCTGTGAAGGCCACTCGAGTTCTTCCACTCCAACCTTGGCAAACCATGGACCTCGCTTTGTACACAAAGGCATTGACGTGCTGAAGCATGTGTTGGTTAGGCCACTTGGTTCCAGTGAAGGGAAATCGTAATGCAACAGCAGGGATGTGATGGTCAGGTGTCCACAAATGTTTGGCCATGTAGTATATACTGATTGTGCCTGACGGTCTGTGAGACGATGATGTTGTCTGCTGAAACTCCTACCATGTCAGCTTGACCCAAAGAAACGTTGCCTGTGCCAGACATTCCCCACAGGTACTCTGATTGCAAATGTCTGTTTAAGCAGAAACTCTTACCAAGCCCTCCCACTTTCACAGAAAGATATCTTCTCTTCCCCAGAGACACTCTGACCGTGCCTTCCCACTCCTTCACAAGATCATTGTGCGTAAGCTTCCTGCTCTTGCAGAGATTCTGGCAGCGCCCGCCTCGTTCCACAGAAACACAGAGTGTCCTTTCTGCTCCCACAGAAAGCGTGACTAATCCCACCCACTCCTCCAATTATTATTTTTGTTTGTACCCACCTGCCATATTTTCTAATGAATTTACTTGGGTCCATTTTCCAACATATAAACAGATTAATTATTTAAACCACAGCGACCCTGACCAGAATAAAGCAGTTAATGAAGAAGAATGAACGAACGCAGTAAGCACGTTGCAGAGTGCCGCACGAGCTAGCTTGATATACGACAACCACAGACACAGCCCACGTGAAAGTTAAAAACCCCTGCGCTTGTGACATTTTTGTTGAGTCCTGTGGGATCCCAGTCCTAATGAACATTTCTACTAAGACTTACGTACAGTTATTGAGGATATATTCTGTTTAGATCCTACACATGGTTATAAATTATTCATAGCCTCCCTGTATTCTTCGACCGGTTTCCACATTTATTTCAGTTTGAATCCTCTCATAATGTTTTATGACCAGTTCGTTTGTATCTTTCAAAGGGAAATTTTCCAACTTCATTCAGGGGGGATTTTTTTCAGTCGAGAAACTAGTCAACTTCAGTGGACACATTAACTATGCGCTTTATCTACTCATTCCACGAGCTTCATTTCTGACCTCCTTCTCACACTGTCATGACAGTAAAAATGTTCTGCACCTATAAATCATTGGTTTAGCTATTAGTATTGTTGTAATTGTCCAAAAGTAGTTCTTGCATGTAGGTGTAAATGATGTATGTTATTAACTTAATGTTATACGTGCTGCAATTTAGTGGTTTCTTCAGCCATGGAGTCACAAGAACCAATCACTGGTCGGGCAATCACTGAGATCACAGACAGGATTTCCATTTATATAAACCTTTTGTGAGAAAGTGTTTGCTATTTTTAGCTCAGACAGTGTAATAGCCCAACCTAAAAAAAAAAAAAAAAAAAAAGGTCCAACGACCTATTCAGTTACAGGGAATTTCAGAGGTAATGGTGTAATTGCTGCATTGAGTTCCTCTAGTACTTCTTTCTGTAATCCCAGCCACTTAACCTCAGAACTAGACTTAAGCCTGGCCATGCTGATGAGAACTGAAGATTTGTTGCTCGTGGTCTGTGTCCTGAGCTACGCTCTCTTCTCATAAACAGTGATGGATAGTCAAGTTGTTTTATCGAAGACATGCGCTCTTGTTCATGCTACATTTAAAGTGATTCATGTCTGTGAGCCAGGCCTTAAAACATCCATTTGCTATGATTTCATTTACTCCGAAAGCTCAGCTTCCTGATCTCACCTTGGCCTGAGAGCAGTGAACGTTTTATGGGAATGTGAAACTAGATTAATTAACCAGACAGATACGGTGAGACCAAGAAACCTGGAGTCTGGAGCCTGGCGAGCTTCCAGCAGCTCCTTCACACTGCATGGCTAAGCAGCTATCGTTTAGATTTGATTAATTATAACACCGCTGTGACATGTTACAAGGTAAGGGAATTCCTTTTCCAGTTTCGAATATATTTTTATTCAGTTTTTTAATACGAGCGTGTTTTAAGTGGAGTGGAGTTTTCAAACTAGGATCACAGATGGCTGGAGATGAGCTGGATCTTTTGAAATTCAATAAGCCAGCAGAGCCTAAGAACATATATCCGTTATGAGACTAATATAAAATAATATCAGATGTCTTTGGTGTTTATCATGTTTCCTATTATATGAGCAACTCCCCTTTCCTGTTCCTTTCATTAGTTCTTAGTAGCTCTGACAATAGGAATTAAGATTTTAACAGCTGTAGTGATGGCTACTGTGACTGAAAATAACGTATGCAAAGTAATAAAGCAACAAACTTATACGTGACAGCAGAATTATTATTTTTTTTAATGCTAACCACAAAAACAGGCCAGATAGAAATTCCTTATGCATTATCAACAATGTACTCAACAACGAAAAGTTCCTATTCAACACACAATAAAAGTGTTAGATCAACCTCATGTTGTGTTGAATACACCAAATTGGGATTTTTTTTCCCATAATAGACCAATGGCTGTGCAGAGACGGGTTTACCTTCTGGTCACCATAGCCGTCTTTACATCTGTCAAGTCTTAAAAGTCCCAAATGTCTTTAGTGTCTCACACATCTCCCGATTACTTACCAGAGAATGTGTTCTTGTTGTGTCTTACAACTGTGTCTGTAAAGTGGAACGTTATGTTGCGCAGGTGATTTACTATGAGCTGGGCTTTGTGGTGTGTGCGGTCCTGGGGATTCTCTTCATTGTGCTTGTACCGCTGGTCGGATTGCTGTTCTGCATGTGCCGCTGCTGCGATAACTGCGGTGGAGAGATGCACCAGAGACAAAGGAAAAACGCAGACTGTCAGAGAGGACTGCTTACCACGCTCCTGCTCACCACCACCTTCATCATCACGTAAGTGTTAAGTGTGCGTGGGTGGGGAAATGTACACTACTGAGCAACTGTAAAATCAGAACACCAGTTAAATAATTAAGATCAGGTCAATGTCTTAAGTACACTATACTGTGTAGCCAAAAGTATGTGGACACCCAACCAACACACCCATACGTGTCCATTCCAAAGCCATGGCCAATTAGTCCGTCCTTTGCTCTCCTCAGAATAACCTCCACTCTTCTGGGAAGGCTTTCCACTAGATTTTGGAGTGTGGCTGTGGGGATTTGTGCTCATTCAGCTGTAAGAGCATTAGTGAGGTCGGGCACTCGTCAAGTGAGAAGTTCTGGTGCGCAGTCAGAGTTCCAGTTCGTCCCAAAGGTGTTCAGTGGGTTTGAGGTCAGGGCTCTCGAGTTATTCGACTCCAACCTTGGCAGTCCATGTCTTCATGGAGCTCGCTTTGTGCACAGAGGTATTGTCATGCTGGAACAGGTTCCAGTGAAGGGAAATTGTAATGCTACAGCAGACAAAGACATCCTATATAATTGTGCACTTCCAACTTGGCAACAGTTTGGGAAAGAACCACATATGGGTTTTGATGCTCAAGTGTCAACCTACTGTACATTTAACCATATAGTTTACCTCGGGACTATTGTTATTTGCTCGTATTTGCCTTGTTTGTACTGTAATTAGTTCCTACACTGTACGGCTGTAACAAAGCAATTTTCCTACTCATCTTATTTACCTACCTCCTTCCTAACCACCCACTCACCTACCTACCTAGCTCCCGTCTCAGTTTTCTACACCTATCCACCCACCCAACTTTCAACTAAATAAAGCTACCCACCTACCTACCCACCCACCTATTCACTGAAGTACCTCTCACTAAGCTCTCTACATACCTACAGACCTACTTACCTACCCACGTACCTACCTAAAATAGTTTACAAGCCATCCACACATTACAGTTTCATGAGCTCACCCCAAAACCTTTGTCACACATTATGGAACGTAACTGATTACCCTTCTAGTCACTTGCTGTGTCCATCAACAATTTGATACAGCTTTTTAAAACCCTACTTCAAGGTTAAACTTACTGCCACTGTACTTCATAGTACAAAAAAAAAGGTTCTCTAATCTCTAATTATTAACAAAATAATTATGGTTAGAACTATTCGTGCAGAATCATATTGGCAGTGTAGACTCCTATTAGTTTATTTAAGTGCTTGAATTTTTCTTAACTTTATGTTAAATGGTATCGCAGTTGAGAGCACGAGGTACACATTTTCTATCCCCTGAATTTTTCGAGCTTAAAGGCAAATGAGTGTGTTTAGAGGTGGTGGTCTTGGACAACCTTACTAAAGACTTTACTCAAATCTGGCAACCTTTGAGGCATGAACTACACGCAGGTTATTTTAATAAACTGAATGCACTGCCTAGAAATTCAACTAAAGCACCTAACCGGTCTGAATATGAGTAACTTTCAATATTTATCTTAAATCACCAATGTGGTCCAAGATGACTAATCCACACTTGTCACTTTTTGCTATGAATTCTCTGAGTGTAGCTGAATTCAAAGAGGTTTTGCATTCGATTGCAATATTAATTTCTCTAAACCTGCCTCCAAAAACCACTACAGTGTTCACATCTTTAATGATGGTCACCATGAGTTGTTTGCCATGGCAACAAGCGCACTTCCATGCTCTGACGTGAGTCATCCGGTCCTGATGAGCAGCTTTATGTTGCTACAACTGAACTAGAGAACCATTTCTACTGATCCCACTTTTCAGTATATTAAGAGTGCAGCCCCTGAGGCTGGACATGCGGAGACCTTGAGGGCAACACCACAAAACTGAACTTGATATGCTTTATGGCTCTGTTTGGTTGCTTCTTTATTAGAGATTCCATAGCCAAGGCTTGGCTGCCAGGAGATCAGGGGCTCAGTCGCCTCACACACATATTAAATCTCCAGGGCCAGGAGGCACCACGGCACACCGGTTTTAATGAAGCTATTACAGTGACGGGGACAGAGAGGCAACCCGGAGCGGGCTAAATTACAGAGAGTGGAAAAAAAGACTCGACAACGTTGAGAGAATGTCAAGTACCTGCTGATCTTTTGGTAGCTAGACTGAAAATGCTACAGCATTATCACTATGAAGCTCAAAAGGCCATTGTTGAAAGTGCAGTGTATTTACACAGTCATGGATGAGCTTTTAGCTTCAAGAAGCACCAGGAATAAGATCGCTCATTGACATTAAGTGCTTGGGGAGGTGCTTTAGAGGGTTAGACTGCAAGTTTTAGACTTTGTGTTGCAGTGTGAACAATGCTCATTGTTAATGTCGGTCTGTCGTGTCCTTTAGTCCCAACAGGTGTCCTTTCTTCTCGGCTGCGTCCTCATTTTTATACCCTATTGGCAGTAGTGGCAGCCATTAGAAAAAAAAATAGCAGGAACTAGTTATACAGCTGAATAAATTGTGATGTGACCCAATTAGCACGCAGACATGACTGCTCCTTACTGCCATCCTGCTTGCAAGACAAGCATGCTGTCACACACCAGAGCAGCGACGTGATAGAGTGACAATCAGACACCACAAGAGCCTTCAAGCAAGGCTGCTTTTATTTTTAGCTTTTCTAACCAACATGACATCAAATATAAGAAATTAGGTCCATGAGCAACATCCTGCATGGTTCCCCATTTCACTCGGGTTTGTGATCTGATATTTCTGAAGCTGAAATGTTTCAGGGTGGGAAACAAATCCTGCATCCATTAGCTCGCATTGTCCAGTGATGTGCAATGTATTATTGGCCTCTTCCAGGAGTTATATAAGTCTATTCTATCTCTTAGTTACAAAAAAAAGTGAATTACAGACATTTCTCTGAGAGAAGGAGAGAAATAACTGTGTGCCCAGATAGTTGTGTCCTCATCTTAAGAATGGAAAAAAAAAATGATTGTCTTGCACTTCAGTTCCCAGCCTGCCTTGGCCTATTTTCTCTCCTCACACAAGGGCAAGGGTGACGACGTTAATGCTAGTAGGATCAGACAGAACACCTATAAAAATAAAAGCATTTTTAAACCTTAAAACTACAGTATCTCACAAAAGTGAGTACACCCCTCACAATTTTGTAAATATTTGATTATATCTTTTCATGTGACAACACTGAAGAAAT
>JANDJT010000217.1:25295889-25306788 GCA_024331685.1 Stegophilus panzeri | reverse complement strand
GTTGAGAGGCAGGAATTTGGCCAGTAGTTGCTGCAAGCCTATTACAATTGACCAATTGGTGTATAAGAAGGCGGAAATTACAGACAGGGGTTAAAGCATTGCAAACATGCGCACACAAGATGCAGTATTAGACCATAAGCACATCATAATGAAACTAAAGTCGAATCCCGGACATTTTCTCAAACTTAGAAATCCTGGCCGGACGCTTTTTTAAGGTGTGAAAAAGAGGACATGTCTGGGAAAAAGAGGGCGTATGGTCACCCTAACAAAAGTATTTCAGAGAACAATTTGTGTTCATTTGTTCACAACAGCCTGTATACACAACACAAAACCTACAAAATCTACAGCATTCATCCCAGCTCTCTATAACTCCACTTTACCTTCAGATGTAGTCATTATAATGCTTCAAAAATCATATTCATAAAATTCACAAAAATCATATTCATATGATTGAATTCATATTCAATCATAAAAATCATATAAAATCATATCTGCATTAATGTGGGAATCCATTTAAGGTTTCGTGAGTGAAACAAACTTTTCCACGAGTCGTCCATTATAGGTTTTGAAAATGGACATTTCACTTCCGCTCATTCACTCAGCACATTAACCCTTATCAAATATTTGTAATATTCCATACTCAAAAGTTACAGACACTTGCATCTTGCAAACAGGAAGTTGCATCATGCGAATTACGGAAGATTACAGGAAGAAGAAAAGTGAGTTGTCCTTTTATTTTCTTTTTTTCCTTTTTATGTTGTGCTATTCACTGATGAGGTCACTTTGAAATTGCAACCCTGTTATTCATATTACGGGGAAATTATTACTTGATTCTTTATTAAAACTTTTTTTATTTAATTTACATTTTTTATTAAATCATTAGGATGTCCTTAATAGCTTCATGGATGATAATTAATCACATTTTGTGTATTTGCCAAATCTCTGCAAAAAAACAAAAAAACTCAAATTGTTGCTCATTTAAGAGGAAAATAGCAGCGATGAAACCTTATTAAAAACCTTATTAAATATTAATGAGATCGGGATGCAATTTCCGGATATTCATGTAGATAGATTTGTTAAACAACTTAGAACATTGCACTTTTTATTTGAACCCACCCATTTGTTCCAGTGATCAATAATATTGGAACAGATGTTTCTTGCTGCCCAGATGTGTCCTGTTAGATTGATTGTTTAAACAATGAATAGCTCTGAATGTCTACTCTTGGTTTGAGCCGTGGGTTTCACCTATGAACATATAGCGAAAACAATAGAATTGCCCTTGCTGTTCCAATACTTTTGGAGGGGACTGTATAGTCAAATTTAGCTGGTATTTCCTGTTATAAGATTACCACAAACCAAATACAAGATTATTAAACCTCCATCTATCCATTTTCCGTACCGCCTATCCTACACAGGGTCACGGGGAGGTTGGATCTTATCCCAGGGAACTTGAGGCATAATGTGTGGGACACTCTGGACGGGGTGCCAACACATGCAGGGCACAATCACACATCCATTCACACACTACAGACATTTTTAAAAAATGCCAATCAGACTACAGTGCATGTCTTTGGAGATGTTGTACCCGGAGGAAACCCCAAAGCACAGGGAGAACATGTCAACTCCTCAAACACAGGGCAGAGGCAGGATTCAGACTCTCAAACCCGGAGATACGAGGCAAATATGCTAACCACTAAGCCGCTGTGTCCCCAATTACTAATTTCAAACTGGATATAATCTTGTACTATTGGCAGATAATTTTGCTCATATGAAGCATTTATTTCTAGAAAGAAGCAAAATCATCCAATAGAATATAAATAGAAAATGTAAAGCTGAAAATGAGCAAAAATGTCTCGAAATATGATTAATAATCTTATATTTGGTTTGTTGTAAACTTACAGTAGGAAATAGAAGATAAATGTAACTATATTCAAGATATTTTCACTTGGTAAGCTGTAGTTTCTGTAGTGTAGTTTGTAGATTCTGTAGTTTCTGTTGCTCATACGTTCATAACCGTATGAAAACTGAAAATTCATTCCACGTTCTAGTTCCATTCCTCTCTCTGATTATTCCTATATGATTGTTGTTATGGTTCGGCTTCGACTTCGACAACACAAAAACTTTTAGAACTGACTGTTTACTTGATGCCTAATATATCCCCCACATATATCCCACCTGACAGGTGTCATTGTAACAAGATACTCAGTTATTCACTTCACCTGTGAGTGGTTTTAATATTATGGCTAGTCGGTATATGTAATCTAGGACTAATGATGATACTGTCATTTTTGCTCAAACAGATCCTTCTAGGTGAACATAATTGCGGTATTGTTTTTTCTTTCTGGTTTAGATGAGCTTGCAGTTTCTTTTGACGGAGTCAATGAACTGGACTTGACCTGTCAGTACAACTCTGCCACCTACTGGCACAAAAATGCCATTGCAAAAACATTAGATTATGTCCAAAATTTATGTACTATATTAATGTGTCCTGTGTATAACAGTGGTCCTTACATTGTCCTACTGGTGACCACTTAATCAAAAATAACATGTGAGCATGAGCTTTAAACATGAGGGGACGAGATATTTAACCAAAAAAAAGGAACATGAGGGAATGAGATAGTGAAGTGAGGCCTCATACGCTACTAGTACTATAGTATACGCTATTGCATCTGCTTCTGTAATGTATCTACAGTGCTGTAGCTAGCCATGTTTGTTTTCATTCTTCTCTAAAGCCTCTGCACTGTCACTCTTACTTTACTCAGAGGACTTGTGTATATGGTTATATATACACTTCATATTCCATACTTATATATAAGTTTAGAATATGAAGTACATATATAATTTTTTCCCCTTGAATATATTTATTTTTATTACTTCTTGAATAGTCCTTGCTTCATCACTTTACTTCTTGCTTGCGGCTGTAATGTGTAAATTTCATTCTGGGATCTACCTATCTATCTATCTATCTATCTATCTATCTATCTATCTATCTATCTACAGAGCCCTCCACAAATATTGGCACCCTTGGTAAATATGAGCAAGGAAGTGAAAAAGTGTCTTTGTTGTTTAACCTTTTGATGTTTTGTTAAAAAGAAAAAAAAAATTACAAAAACACTCTGCTCTCAGGGATATCAAACAATTGTAGTTTTTTGAACAGAAGCGCAAAAGGTTAAACAATAAAGACAATTTTTCACAGACTTCTTTGCTCATATTTTCCAAGGGTGCCAATATTAGTGGAGGGCACTGTATCTATCGAGTGCATATATGCAGGGTTTTACTAAAACAACAAGAATCTTTGGTTTCTCTCTTTTAGTTAAGATGTAGCCAACACAATTTTACACACACAATGTGTTATTAATTAATTTTGTTCTTCTTCCTAAAATAGTTCATTTTTGCATTATTAATGGTAATTATTATCTTGTTCCCTCACGTTACTAAGCCAGGCAATGACTTACTTATCACGTTCCCAGGACTTAAAGATCTTGTTCCCATATCTTAATAAGTCATTATTTTTTAATAATTAGGAATGTCACCAAGGATCCTAATGATTTAATAATTAATTACACATTAATGAAATTTTAAAGATAAACTTCACGGTGCTTCGGCAACTAAAGACACAAAAGACACCCTAATGACAAGCATTTGTAACGTAACAGGGAACGCTTTTTAATCTGAAATCAAATGTATAAAATTGAAAATGTAATGAGTGGAAAAAAAAAAGGTTTATTTCAAAATCAGTAAATATGTCATCACACGATATCACTAAGTCACTTGAACTTCTCTGGTGGAGATTCTGGTACCTCCATGCTGGTAAGTTCTAGAACCACTGAATTACTGCATTAATGAATCATGAACACATTAAACACAATTAAAGATTAAAATACAAAGTAGACATGAGAGTGGAAAAAGTTTTGATTGCAATATCTGTATATATGTATACATATAAAACATATAAAATAGTTTACCTATGGCTAAGAATGACAGAGATGATAAATATGAATAATGAGCAGATCTAAGTAAACCATATGTTAATAAATAAACGTGAGAATTAATCATCTCCACCACAGAGGTATAGCAGGGCTTTTCCATAATCACCATCAGTGTCTTCCTGAAGACAAAGAAAAACACAAAATCAGACATGAATGTTGTATCCCTTTAGACTTTCTTGTCATTTTATCCTGCTATGTGTTTCGAAAGCAGTGAGACTGCTCCTACTTCAGCACTTCCAGTTCACACCATGCCTTACCTTGACCTTCTACATTGACTTTTGCTTAGGTGTGTGTGTGTGTGTGTGTGTGTGTGTGTGTTGAGGAGGGCGGGGAGAGTAATGTGAGACTAATGAGGTGTGAATGTGTTGCACCTGCCTGTATGGTACGGTACAATGATTCTCCATACATCTTCTTGTATTGGGCTCTGATGTCCAGCATGTCCTCCTCACTCCTGGACACCAAGATCCGGATCAGAGTCTCGTCATCAGTGCCGGCACGCTGAGGAAAGTAGACAAGCAAATAAAACAGACAAATTAACAAAAAACAACTGGTGCTATTTTCCCAATGGAACTAAAATTGTGATTCCTACCCTCATAGAGTCACGTAGGCAGTAAGCAAAATATCCTGGGACACTTTTCACACATTTCACTGGGAAGAAAATAAAGTGTAGACAATTCATTTCCGTTCCAAAATGTTTTTTGCTAACATATTCCACTTTATTTTTATTTGCATTTTTCTTACCCACTGCTATGAGCAATGCCTCAAGGTTGCCAGTAAACTCCCCGCAAATGCTTTCTTCGATGTCACAACCGGCTATCTTTTTATACACATCGAACACTAGGGCGAAGAAGAAGGAACACTTGTAGCATTTCTACTATTCGAAGAGTTTGTGTCCTAGCATTAATACATTCAGTACAGTTTACTAGACCATGAATATTTTGTAATACTTCAGTGTTAACTATCAGTAGTGAAGGTTCAACCATGCTACTACAGTTTACATTCACTTTAATGTTTTATAGTAGCCGCTAATTCTCTCTCTCTCTCTCTCTCTCTCTCTCTCTCTCTCTCTCTCACACACACACACACACACACACACTAATATATATATATATATATATATATACTTATACCACAGTGCTGTTGAAATCTCAATTGTGATTGGCCAGAAGGTGCTGATTAATTTTCTATAACAGCAGCTCTGACATTAGTTCTGGCTGCAAGGCAAATCGCAGGTTTACATCAGTGTACTCTTTCCAATATGTTATCATTTCTATCATTTGTGTGGTTATTTAAGTATAACCATTCATATGCTGATGTTTACTGTATAGAGATGTTTATTTATGGAACAAGTCTTCCAGGACTTTTCAACAGTAAGAGTTACACCACAAGAAAGTCTCGATCGATGTTTGACCAACTTTGTTTCAGAATCCGTGTTAGGCCATTAGTTCACAAATGATGACGTAGAGAAGGAAGTGTTAGAGTTCATCTTGCTAGCCTATTTACACATCATTAGACAATATTAAGATTTTCTTGACATTCTGACATTTTTCCGTAATAATCAATGATAATCGAGACCAATGTTTATATTTATATTGCTGCTTCGATTTGATTCATATTACTGCCACAGTTTTACTATGTTATATTATTGTAAATATGGATGTTATACTCTTGACCATTACCATTCATTCAGTATTTACACACACACCTGCAATTACCTTGCCTCAGGTGCTCGATGCTCCTATTGCCCAGGATCTGGACGAACTTTTCTTCATCTGTGCCAGCTTTCTTCGCACCGGCGGCAAACAATTCCTGAAACACGACCAGCAAGACATCTGTAAAGTAAACCTGCGCATCACGTTACCTGTAAGTTCACCTTAATACGTGTCACACCTCTGTTGTATCACATACTAATAAACAAAGAACAAAGAAAGCATCATTATTATTTGAATATCTTGATTTTGTATAGAAGTTGATCTGTAGATCTATACAGTGTTTTTTTTTTTTTAGAATCCACATGACCTAGGATGAGCTTTTTTCCTCTTTCCTATTATTGTTTCGTTTAGGTGAGAGAAGACAAAAAAGCAGACATAAACATGATCTGTTTACCTTGGCGTCTTTCTCTACTCGGCTTTCATCCACTCCCTCCTCCCTCTCTGCCTAAAGAGAACAAAAGCACATTAAAAGTCAAGACGCTTTGCAAGGCAAGACCGATATCAACCTGCAATTCGTCATTAGACAGAGCTGATGAGCTTTGTACTCAGCTTTACCTGGCAACCTGTGCGATTGAGTTACCAGCCGTTTACTCCCCAGGTGCAATTAATCCTCACGCTTGCACCACCTTTAGAGCAGTTTTAATCAGATAGTGGTGAGATCATCCCTGATCTTGTGTTATCACCTCTCTCACTGTTTCCATGGCTTCACTCTATCATCTCACATCTTGACCATCTTGACCCCCGTGCACGAACTAACTGTAGCTTGACCTTCTGCCCTTGTGTTGCCTTCTGGTATCATTCCATTTGCATTGTGTTTAATTGATGCTTTTCAGCCAAGTCGATGTGTTAATTATGCAGCTTAAAGCATATTAGACGGGAATTACCATGAAATATTCAGTAACTATTTTGAAACTAATATGACAGGTTTGTCATTTCAGGAGAAAAGGATCTCCACTAATGGAAAGTAAAGGGTTAATCAACTTGCTCAAGGACACTTGACATCACGTGAAGACTGGACACTTGCATCATCTTGTATTTGAATTTTGGTGATGCTTTTTTTTAATCCAAAACAAATGAGACGGGATACAACTGAGCAGTTGAGGGTTAAGTTCTAAGTCTTGCTCAAAGACAAAACCTTGGCATCTTCGCAGTGTTGGGATTTGAACTCACAACCATCCATCCGCAGCCAAAAATCTTAAGCACTGAGCCACTACTTCGTCCAAATCATGACCTCTTATGGGCTGTGAGTGTATCCTTTAATATAAAAAGAATTAACATTACACGATTTACCTGTAAAAGCATAAGCAGCAACCTCTGGTAATGTCCAGACGTATCTCCCATGATGTCCTTCTCCAGCTTGCCTCCATGCTCTAGGTTTTGAAACACGAGAGAAGAACAAATGATTAACGACAATTCAAACCATAATGGAGCCAGATGGGACATATCAGAAGGGCTCAGAATGGTTTTAAAAAGCTTTCTCCGTTATATTTTCCATTGGTGTATAAGGAATGGCTTTTCCTTCTCACGTTTCTGGATCAAGTGACACACACTGGCGTCTGGTGGCTATGAATGTGCACAGTGTCACAGTGGGTTTCTCACAATGGAATAATAGAAACTCTATCAATAAATCTTGGAGCCCATTTGAAAACTCGTACCTTGTAATGAACTTGTAACTGACAGTTTCATCATTTGGACATTGTCACATTGATGCTTTACAGAAATCCAGATGTAGCCTAGCTTTAGAGCCCTAATGAGCAAGCCATTAGGGAAAAAAAAAGGGAAAAAAACATCTAGACATGATAAGAGGAATGGTGGCACTGCTGTTAGGGGACTTCGAACTGCTCAGCTCAATTTTGGAAATCATTTTGGATAAAGCATCTGCCAATTGAGTAAATATGAGAAACCTTAACTGGACACATTCTCTAAAGGAAACCCATCCTCTTCTGAGTGACATATGGTAGTGGGATTATAAACTATTACAATATACATATACAGCATAAAATCTTTCTCAGGTATGGTAAATCCTCCAGGTACTCTGGTTTCCTCTCCAAGTCCAAAGGCATGCATTGTAGGCTGAATGGCATTTCCATATTGTCCATAGTGTGGGAATGTGTGTGTGATTGTGCCCTGCAATGGGCTGGCACCCGGTCCAGGGTGTCCCTCGTCTTGTGCCCCTAGTCCCCTTGGATAGACTCCAGGCTCCCCGTGACCCTGTGTAGGATAAGTGGTATAGAATATGGATGGATGGTAAAGATTACCTTTTTTGTATATCTTGATGATCTCCTTTATCTGCTCAGGTGTTCTGGAGGCCAGGATCTCGATCAGAACTTTATCATCAGTACCTGCTCCCTATAATATATTACAGAAGGTAAATAATATTAAAGCTAGACACTTGTACATCACAACCATGCTCTAGTTTAGATACTATGTGATTTTTAAAACATATATTCTTATAGAACTTTCAAAATATGTTTTTTGAAATTATTTAACCATTATAGGCGGATCGTTTTTATATGCAGACTGGTCAAAGTGACAAAAATAAAGAAAGAAAGAAATAGTTTATTCTTAGTGGTTTGCTATATTTAAAAAAAAAAACAAAAACAAAAAAACAGAGAGCTGAAATATCTAACTCGTGACAGAACATGGGACAGGACAGTGTTTTTGCATCTTATACCACAGCATTGTTGAATTCTCAACTCTGAAGATGTTGATTCAGTTTCTATAATAGTAGTAGTCCTTGCTACAATTCAAATGACAGGTTTATATTAATGTACTCATTCTAATGCATTACAATGCAAGTCTAATTAGAGAGTATTTTTTTAATGTGTTATCATTCAACAAAGAAAACAGTATAGTCATTTATTTAGCATTTATGGAAGGAGTCTTCAGTGGTAACACAGTCAACAGTTCAGTATATTTTCCCCGTGGGAACGTATTCGGGGCAGAGGAGTTGTAACATGCCAACCTTTCTTTTTTTAAGTGATAATAGGAATGGTTAAAAAGCACTGGTTATAGAAATAACCAGTAGGAATGGTTAAAAAGTCTTGTTCATTAATACGTTAAAAATTGTAATCATTGAAATCAAATCGCTGTGGTATTAGGGGAATAAAATACTATGGGATGTGCTGTTATTGGAAAAAAAAATAATCCATTGAACGCTTCTGCTTTTCTGGATTATTTTCCTTATAACTGCATTTTTCAATAATAATCAACTCATTGTGATTTATTCCTTAGCTAAAATAGAAAAGCTGATCATCTGCAATATGCCATTCGGCGGTGAATACATTTTGTATATTTGTTCAATCTGGATATCTTGATGCGAGTAAATGTTTTATATCTTATTTTAAATACCATATAATCATATGGTCTCAAATAGTTTTTCAAATAATTGAGTGAGAGCATTTGAGAGCACCTTGATAGCCTTATGGAGCAGATCTGCATCATACACACGAGGGAGATACATCAGAGCCATGATTAGGTCCTCTAACTTCCCTCCCAGCTCTGACCTCAGGTCTTTCACCAGGTCCTAGAGATAGAGAGAGAGAGAGAGAGAGAGAGAGAGAGAGAGAGAGAGAGGCTGTAAAGATTATATATAGTTATTGACTGGCTGCAAAGTAATTGAGGTCTTGGCTTGACAGCCCTGTTAATAGAGGTTCCCTAGAGAGTCATCCTTCACTAACGTGTACAGCCCAGGGGGTCTGAAATTGGTTTCTTTAGCTATTGATCACATTCTTTTGCACCTGCACAATTTTAAATGCATACTATTATATAGTCCTGACTTCCACAGTCAGCCTCCTTCAGTATGAATCCGATTTAACCTCAGCAAATACTATACAATACAGAGGATCAAACTCAGAGTCCTTAACATACTTAAAAGCCAATCGCTGAGATTTACAACTAAGAATGTTAAGTTTAAGATTGCTAGATGAAATGAAAGAAACACATTAGATCAGCGATGAAGGAATGAATGTGAGCATGAGCGTGTCTCACTTTGCCATGTGCTTTCTTATACGCCGCCTTGATCTCTTGTCTCTGGTCATTGTTCCGGGCGGGTAAGAGCATGAGGATGGTGTCTTCATCAGTGCCTGTGCATTGTAACACGCATAGTTAAGAATGACTAAACCATCTCAGACCATATGTAAAAACATGCTGAGCAGCAGTTACATATTTGTAATGATCACAGCAGTGCTGGCAAAAATGGTTGCAGCCGAAGGAAATTTACTGACACTTATTAAACACTTATGAGACAACCATGCACGCTAGTGCACCTATTTGTTTACCAGCAATATCATGTTATTATATACTGCTAGTCGAACGTTTCTGAACCTTATGGTCAAAAGCCATAACAGCAATTAATGTGTCTCGAGGATACATCATTCTACAACATTACTTGTAACTAGAAACGGATAAAAGTAACCCTTGAATGTCATTCTTTAATAAATTGCAATATAAGCGCAATAAAACTTTCCCTGTGCAAAACAATAGGAAAATAATAAGGACCTCATTGCGTTCTACTCCTCACATATCACGTATCATTTTTTATTTACTAGCATATTATAATGAATTAAAGAATTAAATGGCAAGTTGTGCTGTTATTAATTAGTATGCAAATAGTGTGATTCATTCTAACACACACACACACACACACACACACACACACACACACACGACACACAGTGAGTAAAAGAGTCTGGTAATTACCACACTTTAACAGATATAGATGGCTGATTTTGGGTGAAGTAAGAACAATGAGATCATTAGTTACTGTCTGAATTTTTTACCCTTACAGACATGCAGCCTAGAGTTACTTAGAATTAATCAGCTGCTGCATTCATGTATTTTCACTAGAAAGAAACACTCATACACAGAGAGAGAGAGAAAGAGAGAGAGAGAGAGAGTTTGACCTTTATATTTGACGTTAATGGAATACATGATTACAGAACCAGCTTGATAAGTTCAGATTGTCCATCAGGATAAATATAGCTTCCTCACCGATTCCTTTCATGGCTTTTCGTAAGATATCAGCATCCTGCTTGGCATTGAAGTGCACAAAGGGTTTCACACTGCCTCTGTAAGCCTGAAGGACAAAGCACAGCCTGATCACTCGACATAGCGAACAGCAAATCACTCATTTCTCGAAATCATTTCCAACCATACAGCAGCTATGTTTTACCTGAGTAGCCATTTTAAAGCAGGAC
>JANDJT010000217.1:25285194-25295789 GCA_024331685.1 Stegophilus panzeri | reverse complement strand
AAATCACTCATTTCTCGAAATCATTTCCAACCATACAGCAGCTATGTTTTACCTGAGTAGCCATTTTAAAGCAGGACACCAATACGCTGTTAAACTTGTGGAGACCGAATCGGAAATGTCTCCAAATCCAAATGTCATTCTCACGTTTCAGCTCTTTGTATTCTGCTCAAAATAATTACTGTTTGAAAGTAAAAGGTGATTTCATCCTTATTTTTATTCATTCCCACCTTAGTACCCCATTATCCTCAATATTTATAATCACTTAAGTTGATATTTTATAGTAAATATTACATTTGTATTGCTATAAATTCTAACGTGATGGTATGGGGTCAATGTTACACAACACTGATCGGAACAGCAAAGTTAAAGAAACATGTGACGTGACAAGCCAAGCATCGCTAATCTCTGTAGATTAAATGATTAGATTAAAGGAGTCCGATCGACTGTAATCCAGCCTTCCAGAGATCTATTACGTTTGTCCAGCACAGCTGAGAACCTCACTGAGAGCATCTCAAACTCCCTGAAGCCTTGTGTGCCCTGTCTCATCTGAAGTCGTTATTTATTCAGCTCCTGTTTGGATGCTACAGTTAACTACAGAGTCAAATGAGTGTTTTCAGGTTACTAAGGCTACTATTACTATCTCCAGTTCATTCGTAAACCAGATAGAAACTAATCCTAATCCTAAAATCATGATAACTGAAAACAAGCTTGTAAATGAGTTTGAAAAGATTAGCGCAAGAGTAATAATGTAGGGCAAAGTGGTAGATAATACACTCTTTAATCGAAAACCTTCAAGTGTTCTTTAGTCCTCTCTCTGGAGGAACCCTTAAAGGTTTTATATAGAAGCCAGCAACTGAGTGATTCCCTGAACAGTTTCCAAGTAAAACCCCTTTTGGAAACTAAGAGACATTCATTATTAATATATTAATATAATATATTAATTATAAACTAAGAGACATTAAGGATATTTGAAGAACTCCGTTATTCTGAGGGCTGTGCTATTTGTATCCTGAACACTTACATTATATTGAACTATTCTGGAAATAATGCAGATTGTATCACATTAAAATATTAAAATTGCACAGGAACAAGATTATGTCACATTCCTTATTTGACTCCCCCGCATGTTATTAAATATGATTATAACAACAATATAGCTTAATATCATGGAAACACCTTGAACTATTCTCATATTATATCTATCCCTATAACACTAACAGCACATCTGGCTTTTTTCAGTTAAGTGCATTAGTATTGGTCATCTTTATTTTATTTTATTTTCTGCTTTTATCTTGTTATGGTCCCAGTCAGTGGTCTCCTGAAGTCATCTTAATGAGATCATTCCACTTATTAACTTTACTGCTGTGGCACAGGCCTTTTCATTTACAATTGTAAAATATTTGGCTGTAAACATTTGAAGATATTTGAAACTATGTTGAATATATATTCTGTTCAGAAATTTATGATTAGAAAAATTCTCAAACATGCAAAGATATTTGAAAATATATATATATTTTAAAGTATTGATAAAGTCATATAGTCCTTATATCTTTCCTTCTCTTTGTTTCTTCGTTTTTTCAAGTCCATGCACTTGTTTCTCACAGATTGCTCTTACCATGTGTGATGATTCAGTGATGTCCGAGGTGTAAAATCTAAAAAATTAATAATAATAATAATAATAATAATAATAATAATAATAATAATAATAAATATCAATAGCTCATTTTAATAATAAAATATGCAAGTATTACATGCATGATTGAATGCTTATTTCTTTATAAAATAAGCTGTTTTGTTTTTATGAACCTGCTACAGAAGAAGAGAACTTACCTGTGACTCTACCCTCTCACCTGTGCGCGAGTGCAGAGCTCTAAACGCTGCACTAGTTTTCATTGCAGCCCAAGCCACGCCCCCTGATGAGGTCAGACACAAACGTTTCATTCCAGTGACTGAAGCATTTTCATTCATTCCTCTCCACTAACAGCTTTACACTTCATTTACTGTATATCCTGCTACAATTCATATATAATAACACATAAAGATGTGTAATCTATTTTTAAAGTATTATTTTTAAAATCTTAATTCATGTTTTTTAATAATCCTATTAAAATAATATTTTTATTACTTTAAATTCTTTAAATAATTTTTCATCTGTTTATTTTTTTATTATTGTACTTAAACTATGCATTTTAGTGCAGCATTTAAATAAAAAAAAGTAAACAAAATGAATAATTCATTATTCATCATCATCATCATCATCAATATAATCATTCATTTATATATATATATATATATACACACACACACAGACAGTATTTTTTTATAATTACTATGTATGTGTGTAAAAAAAATTATTTTTATATTATAATAAACAATAAATATATGTAAAAAAAGAAGAAGACAAAGAAGAGGAAGAAGAAAAAGAAGAAAAAGTATAGCAAAATAAACCGTAAACCACATCGAATCCCGCAGCAAGGCGGGCGGTGTGAGTGAGTGATGAGTGTATCTGAGGACTGGATGAGACGACTGTCTGAAGCATTTCTTTGTGATGTACATCACACATCATTCTGATTAGCAGTGGGCAAAAACACAAATCCCTAATTACCTGGAGCGCTACTGGCAGAATGGGAGTGATGTGAGAAGAGTGTTATCAGATTACCTGAGCGCTCTGTACGACCCAGATCTGCAGCGGGCCAATGCGGTCCCAGCCTGTCCAATAAGCATCTTACACACACACACACACACACACACACACACACACACACACACACACACAGGATGCATTATAGCATGCATATGAAGATGAATTGCAGCTTGTCTATGAGGATATGATTTTCCACCTCGTAGAATAGTCGAGACACTTTAATCATGTGAGTTTGTCATTTGATCAGCTTCAGGTGGGAAATATAATCACTCTGAAATGTCATCTTTATCTGTTGTACATCCTATTTACACTCCTAGAGATATTCATTTATTCATTCATTCATCTTCAGTAATCGCTTTATCCTGTTCTTTATCCTGTCGTGTTGGATCCAGAGCCTACATTACAGTAATGAAGAAGAATTCCATTTCAGTTGTAATGGTGTCATCTCTAAATGATAATTTAAAGATCTGACATTTTTGTGTACTGAAGTGAAAGGTAGAAACATTGCAATATATACAGTATGGGATACTGAGATTTTCCAAAACTGTTCAGCTGTGGTCTCTTCTTTTTCTTCTTCTTTTTTTTCCAGCAAAAGAAAAAAGTTCCAAGCAAAACACGAAAAAAAAAAAAGACAATGAATCAATGCTACATCGTTGCTCGTACGCCAATCATTCCAGCTAATGATGCTTTCAAAGTGAAAACTAAAAAAGAAAGTACAGATGATTGTCACTCTCCAGGGTCGCTTTATATTCCAGCTGCAACCTGGAAGCTGCCTACATCATTATTCTCTGCAGTATCTCTCTGACTGCTCTGATTACGCTAACAATCAATTATCACTAGTAATTTAATTATCAGTAATAATTTAATTATCACTAGTAATTTAATAATCAGTAGTAATTTAAATAGCAGCTGAATGCAGTTCAGATGGCATTAAACAAAGTGGTACAATTGTGATATATAATAAATAATAATAGCAATGATATATAGTAATGACAACAGTTAAATAAATAATAATAATAATAATAATAATAATCCATCTATCCATTTTCCATACCGCTTATCCTAGGGTCATGGGTGAGCCTGGAGCCTATCCCAGGGAACTCGGGGGACAATCTGGACAGGGTGCCTACCCACTGCAGAGCATAATCACACACATTCACACACTACAGATGATTTGGAAATGACAATCAGCCTACAGTGCATGTCTTTGGACTGGGGAGGAAACCGGAGTACACGGAGGAAACCCCTGAAGCACAGAGAGAACATGCGAGCTCCGCATATGCAGGCTGGAGGCGGGATTCGAACCCCCAACCCGGAGGTGCGCGGCAAACGTACTAACCACTGAGCCACAGTGCACCCAATAATAATAATAAATTATTAATAATAATATATTTAATAAATATTAATATTTAAAATAGCAGTAATTACAACAACAATAATAATAACAAGAAGAAGAAGAAGAAGAAGAAGAATATAAGAACCAAGTAAGGTTCCTGAACACCCCTGAAGGTCATCATTCAGATTCACTGCTGTTTCCAGTCACCAGTAAGATTCATTATATGTAGAGCATTAGCAAGTAAATGGATGGAGAAATTTATTTGGAGTTATTGACTGGAGGCAGTATTGATTCTATTTGCTGAGTGAGATTAGTTTAGACGAGAATATGTGTTTTAGTGTTTATGTATAATCTATATATGCGTATGTATAATATTGTGTTTTAGTGTTTTGTGAATTGTATTTGCATGTTGTATTTGCAAAGTGACCTTGGATATCATGAAAGGCACTTAAAAAAAAAAAAGTATTATTATTAAATGAAAGAAATGTTGTTGTTTTTTAAATGCTATTCACAAAATACCAAAAATATAGAATTTGACTTTCAGATGCCCAGTAGAGAGACTTTTTTTTTTTTTTTTTGCTTTGTTTTGTTTTGTTTTTGTATCAGTAATTTATATAAAAGGAATTGTGTGAATGGGTACTAATACTTTGGTTTAGTTTGGTTACTAAAATTCATATAGTGAAAATATATTCAGATATATGGGACATTGCATTTTTTCCCAAAGGCTTATAGATTTATAAGCTCACTGTAGATTATTCTTCTGCGTATCATCAGCAATGAGGTGTTTCTTCCTGAGTAGAAGCTGTTCGTGCATCTGCTTTTTCAGGTCATGATGAGCTCTCATCAGTGATACTAGAGACTGTATTTGAACAGATTATGGCCTGAATGAAAAGGATAGCTCAGGCTTTGCTCATGTTTGCTCTGTATTATTGGGATGTTTACTTCAGAGATCCGGTGATTTTGATCTAGTCTTATTCAAAGAGCTTGAAATGCTGAGATGCTCTGCTCATCTTTTGTACACTTTTCTGGCTACAACCTTCATAATGTTGAAGGTTGTAATCTGATTGACTCTCTGCACTTCCGTGTTTTCAGTGGGAACATTTTTTAAACACGACAACACAATGAGCATTTCGGAGGAATGTGTAGTCAATGGACTCAAAAAAGTTCACCCTTTTGTACTCGACAAACATGATGATGTTGCGTGTTTGTCGACAGGCTACAAGTTTCTGTGAAAGTGCCTGATTCGCTAAATTTCCCCTTGGGGACCAGTGAAGTGCTCTCTATCTCAATCTTTGTCTCTATCTCTATTCTTGGCCATGTTTATCGACAAAATGTACCACACCATAAAATGTAATTGCAAAGGCCTCCACTTTCTCCAACCAGACTCCTTAGGCTAATATTACCTTTTACCCTACGTTCACACTAACAAGCGACAAGCAACCATTTACTTTCTTTCTCTATATGTGCACGACACAAAGTGACATTTGAATTAAGATTTTCTCCGCATACTATACAACTCTGATATGACATTGTAAAGCAACAAATCCAAACTATTGGCTTGAATGATTCCTCTGATCAATTCTATGGTGTGCGGTCTGAGGTTTCTTCACTTCCTCACTTACAAATTTAAAGAGCACCTATTCTGTTTTTTTCAAATATTACCTTTCATGTAGCGTGTTATAGAGCTGTTTGTGAATGTAAAAAGTCTGCAAAGTTTCAAAGATCAAAGCGCACGACCGACGGAGTTATTGATTCCCAAAAGAAGGAACCGATTTTGAACAGCTGAAACGAGTCATTAGTGATTCCAGACTTACTTCTTGTACTAACCTATGTAGGTTTGTAACAAAAAGCCCCGCCTCTAGTCTTCATTTTTTTCAGACGGAGCTGAAACTCGTTATGGTAGTGGGCGTTTCCTTTTCGATACATGGTGACAGCGGTAGACCAATCACAACAGACTGGGACATCTGACCAATCAGAGCAGAGTACGCTCTCTGAAAGGAAGAGTTTAGAATGAATCCTTTAGAACAGATCATTGAACGAGTCGTTTTTGACACTGGGGAAAAAAGGCATTGCTGCAATTTAAATTATGAGCACATTAAAGGGTTTTTTGACCTCAGATGCATGTAAATCTATTGTATGAGACCTTTAAAACAAAATTAGGCACATTTGAAAACCATAATAGGTGCACTTTAAGTCCTAATGCAAATAATGCAAATGCAAATACAAAATACAAAAAAGTCCTAATGCAAAATACATTCCTATTTACAGCTCAAAATTGGAAGAAACAGTGGTTTCATCTTATTCTGTCCTATACGACATTTCATCAAATGTATATAGAGACATTAGGAAGAAAATGTGAGCAGTAGTGGCTCAATGTTTAAGGCTCTGGGTTACTGATCAGAAGATCAGGGGTTCAAGCCCCAGCACTACCAAGCTGCCACTGCTAGGCCCTTGAGCAAGGCCCTTAACCCTCTCTGCTCCATGGGTGCTCTATGAATCATGTCTGACCCTGACCCCCAACTTCCTAACAAGCTGGGATATGTAAAAAAAAGAGTTTCACTGTGCTGTAATGTATATGTGACAAATAAAGGCCACTTCTGTTTCTTCTTCTTCTCCTTCTTCTTCTAAATATAAAGCTTTGAAGCAGAGATTGTTGGCGCCCCCTGCTGACTGTACATAGCTAGTATAGTTAGCTTGTTTTGTTTATCTGCCAAAAAAACAAATAAGAAGCCTCGCCTATGACATGTAAAACAATTTAAAATACATTTTAAACAAGTGGTGTGTATAAATCACACTGGGCTGTAGGATATACATTACGGTTACTACCATTTCTCAATGGAACTGAAAAAAACACCCACAATTGACAACAGTAGCGGTCACTACACACCAAAAAGAGACAAAAGAGACAGAGCTGACCTAGTAAGAGGTGGAGCTAATTTCTGGCCCAGAAAAAAAAACGCAGAAACCTGAAACAAAGAAATTAGCCAGGGCCGTTTCACGGCAATCATAACGAGAAATTATATGGTTACTGAAGGCCTAGAAACACTCGTAAGCATTACAGACTTCACCTTTAAACAATATTTGAGTTTATTCCTTCCATTTCTCTTCATTTAATCCAGCACAGCATCATCACTTAAAGGATGTAGGTACGTTATCTGGTGCATGTGATTAATTACATGATGTTCTTCTCGAGGCTGTGTGTCTGTAAGTTATGCTCTTTGTTCTAGTTATGAGCATTCAATAAACAGCGCTTTTCCTTGTCAGAAATAAGGGCACTAAAACATTTCGTAGTATTATAATACCGTATTAGTTCTAAGCAAAATCATATAGATTTAATAAAAGGCCACATTCATGTCACATCAGTTTCTGGGTCAGTAATCTCTTTTGCTGGGATCTCCTGAGAGCTTTCGTTTTATTCAAACCATATCTCATTCCACGACTGTGAAATACTCAGACACGCACTTCCACAGAGCCATACCTTCAGGCGTACAGAAAGCAGACCTGTATAATTCATCAGAATTCGAAAGCTCAAGTCCTTATGGAAATCTATTTTGATGATTAATGAAATATTGACTTTTTGTGTGAATTTGAATAGTATCTGGCCTGCAAATGATTTATTTTTTGAAACATGATGTGGAAAGAAGAGTCAAAGCAGTTTAGCACATCACAGACCTTATAGAAAAACATAATGGCAAAAAAGGGTTCACATTTTACAGCGAACAGGCGAGACAGTGAGGTACGGTTAACTGAAAATTGGAGTCCTCTTCCAGGAACATCTGCCCTCGGAAGGAATGACGTTCTGGCATCTTTGATTTAATTAGACATGAAAAAAACAATCATGTCTAGAAACCTTGTTGCTGTAGGCTTTCAGATCTGGACTGTTGCAGATGCAGGATGAAAGAGCCATAGAGTGTAATAGCCACCAATGTAATATAAATACAGTGTTTTACACTAGACTGCATACAGACATTCAGTTGAAGACCTGTAGATGAAGCATTTATAAACAATAATAGTAGAATTATCCATTTGTGGGAATAAACCTGGTCTAAGAATGCTAAGAAGTCTAAGATTTTACCTTTATGGGTCTATGTTAAAGTGATAAGCTACAGGTAAACTGTACACTGCAGAATATATAAAAGAAAGCACATGTATTAACATAAAGTCAATATTCCTTTTCTTAATCAAATAAACAGACTTTTGACTTCTGTTGCTGTAGTTCAGAGAAATCTCAGTCCACTGCGTCATTCCACTCAGAGTAGTGGTTTCAGAAATAGTTTCAGCCAGAACAACAATAAAAATCCCCATTTTTCAACACTGTTTTCATTCTCAGAACCTGGTGCTCCTGCAGTTCCCAAAGTGCGGCTCCCTGAAAGAGCGGCCGGACTGCATGGCCCCGCATCCCACAGAGTTCCTCAGCTGCTTCAGCACCATCCACAGCAGGAGTCCCATCAGCAGAAGAAGGAGGGTAAGAAGTCCAAGATATATGCATATATTCCAGCCCCATCCCACCGCAAGCGGCATAGACGTGGAGGAAACCAAGAACCGTCTCGGGGCAGGCATCAGTTTCCACAGATCTCAAATGCGACAACCGTTGACCTTCATGGGCTTTCCGTGAGACATAGTTAAGCATCAAACATTCCAGGTCCTTAGATCTGGTGTGTCAGTGTGTCAGTCCATCTGGTATGAATTTCTCCTTGAGAGTATTTTTCTGACTTGGTATGCTTCAGCAGACATGTCTGGCATCTGCTGTGCTGCTCGCAGAATGAGACTTGTGCTGCTTTTCCAAATGCACCCTCTGCTGTTCCCTCCCACTGTGGATGGAGGACAGTCCCTCTCCCTGATTTCTCAGCAGGTAAAAACATACACACATCCACCAACCCACCCCCACACACACATTCATTACAAGTAGATCAGGTCTCAACTTGTATGAGGGATACATAAATTACAAAGCAGGCGTTTGCACTGTTATGGGGTTGTGGACATCAATCAGAAGGTCCATCTGTTTTCATGTGATGATCAGGACTGATTAAACGTTTTCGGCATCATCAAAACAAGATGAAGGCTTTATAGACCAGCTTTGTGCATTAATGTTTTTTATAACAGCCCTTTTAAATGCCTCAATTAATAATACATATCCTTATTTATTTATAATATATTTATATATAATATATTAAATATATACACACACACACACACACACACATATGTATATATATATATATAATTTATTTTTATATATTTACATGTAAATGTATATATTTATTTATTTATCAATAACTAATAAAATATACTTATTGGCTAATCTGGACTCAACATCTCAACGTCTGCGCACAATCATTCATATTATAATTTTTTTTTCAATTTCATGAGAACATAACCCACATATAAATGGCCCTAATAATAATAATAATAACAATAATAACAATAATAATTATTATTATAATAATAATAATAACTATTAGTATTATTATTATTATTATTATTATTATTATTATTATTATAATTATAACTAGTACTTTTATTTGAAGCTTGTTCTTGTTTTTCTTCCTTAAAATAAAAATGCATTTCCTTATTTGTTAATATATATATATTTATATATTATATCTATATATTTCTATTCTATGTATATATTTATAAATAACTAATAAAATATCCTTATTTGCTAATGGACTGAATATATGCACATAATTATTCATAATATAATTTGATTTCAGTTTCATGAGAACATAACCTATGTATAAAGGATCCTATTAAAATTAATCAATTAATTAATTATTACTATTATTATTATTATTAGTAGTAGTAGTAGTAATAATAATAATAATAATAATAATAATAATAATAATAATAATAATACAACTCCTTTTACTTTAAGCTTGTTATTGTATTTCTGCCTTAAATTAAACATGCATATCTTTGCATTTTAATAAATATACCTGCTTATATATTATACTTTTTTATATCTTATGTATATAACTAATAAAATATATTTATTAGCTAATGAACTCATCTCTGCATAATCATTCACAAATTATCCTATTTCATTTTCATGAGCGGTGCATAACCAGACATTAACTTTTCAGTTTGAATCCCAAATGGCTGTCTCTTATATACATAGTGCACTAGGTAGGGTTCCAGGCGCCATTATTTAATCGAACATATAGTTCACTTATCTATCGACTCATGAGTTATTTTGGAATAGAGCCCTGTCTCCCTGGCAACTGTGGATGTGTCAGGGCAGGGAATATCAAACATGGCGGACTAGCATTAAGTGAAGCGTTAGTTAGCTCGGAAAGCCAGTTATTGGTCTGTTTATGAAGCTTGAACTCGTTTTAGCGGATTGTGGAGTTTGTTATACGGATGTAGAAGTGCATTCTGGGTATCAGGACTTCTTTGTAGTTATTTTAGAAACATAAAATAGAGGAATATGTGTGACTGTGTACCGTAGCTGGGCAATATTAGCTAACCTAGCTGTGTCGTGATCCGAGACCCGAGTAACGTTAATCCGTGAGTTCAAATTAATCCAGTCAGAGTTGTGATTCAATTCAGTTCAATTCAATTTTATTTGTATAGCGCTTTTTACAATAGACATTGTCTCAAAGCAGCTTTACAGAA
>JANDJT010000217.1:25248293-25258459 GCA_024331685.1 Stegophilus panzeri | reverse complement strand
TTGAGATACTGGATTTTTGATTTCCGTGAGCTGCAAGAAGTAATCATCAAGATAAAAACAAAAAAGGCTTGAAATATTTCACTTTATGTGTAATGAATCTAGAATATATGAATTAAATTACGGGGGGGAAAATTAACGTTTCCATGATATTCTAATTTTTTGAGATGCACCTGTACTGTCAAGTTTAGAGTGCACGTCTTTTACGTTTACAGCGTTTTAGCAGACGCCTTTAATCCAGAAGAGCTTTATCAAAAACGCATCCTCGTGCTAATTCACTAGGTCAAGAAAACACAAAATCAAATCAGAGCTGCTTGGATGTTAAATGACTAACCCGAGGAGAGGAAGGATGAACATGATGGAGCAGTAGACCGTGAAGAGACGCGAGAGCCACATGGCCGTCTCCAGTTTGTTACTCAACAGGAATTGCTGCAAGACACACAAAAACGTTCAATTTGATATATATTCTGGTATTACAGTCTCAATTCATATTTAGGCATTTGTTCTTGACCATAATTTCTGACAGCATATATATATATATATATATTTTATTTATTTTTTTTTTTTTTAAACAGAGATTCTGTAAATCAACAGGGACCCAGATTAAATCAAACCCATGCTGAAATATTTTGGGCGACTCACTGCAGGCCCGGTCTGAGGAGGAGGAGGAGGAGGAGGAGAATTTTGCTGCTCTGTGTCGGCCATCTTTCGGGGGTGGGGAGGGGGAGGGTCTCAATTTTCACTCTGGGGGGTAGAAGGAAAAAAAAAAAAGCATAAGTAATGAGTACAACAAATTTAAAATGACGCCAACGACACTTTAGCAATGCGGATAAGGTTATAACAAAACTACAGTTTAATTTTTTTAGTCTAACTTAGAAACCAAAATATTTTGATGTGAATCAGTGACAGAGCGGAATTGAAAATATACTAAAGTTCCTAGTAGAACACACACACACACACACACACACACACACACTAAACTGTTAGTAGGACAATATCCAATTTATACTGAACGTTAACCGAAGCACTGGGTTCAATCCTGAGCTCGGGTTAACGTCCATGTGAAGTTTTACATGTTCTCAGCACATTCATGTGGGTTTCCTCTGGGTTCTTTGGTTTCCTCCCTACTCCCAAAAACATATCATAGGTGGCCTGTCTACGCTGAACTGGTGTGAATGTGTGTGTGGCGCTGTGTGACGGACTGGAGTCACATCCAGAGTGTATTCCCTGGGACGGGTGCCGGATCCACTGCAGTCCTGACCAGGATAAAGTGCTTACTTACTTACAAAGGGAGAAAGGAAGGAAGGAAGGAAGGAAGGAAGGACTAGATGTATAAATGAGATAAATGTAAGTCGAGTGATAATGGATAGAGGCGTCTGCCAAATGCCATAAATGTAAATGTAAGCAGGAAAGGAAAGAAGTACAGAAGAAAGAAGAAAAGAAGGATGTATGGAAGTACAGAAGGAAGGAAGGAAGGAGAAACAGAAGGAAGGTGTAAGGAAGGAAAGAAGAACGTATGGAAAGAAGGAAGCAGTAAGGAAGGGGGAATGGAAGGAAGGAGGTACGGAAGTATAGGAATGAAGTATAAAAGGAAGGAAGTACGGAAGTGAAGGAAGGAAGGAAGTACATACGTATTGTAAGGAAGTAAGTATAAAAGGAAGGAAGTACAGAAGTATAGTAAGGAAGGAAGTACGGAAGGAAGGAAGTACAGAAGTATAATAAGGAAGGAAGTACGGAAGGAAGGAAGTGCAGAAGTATAGTAAGGAAGGAAGTACGGAAGGAAGGAAGTACGGAAGGAAGGAAGTGCAGAAGTATAGTAAGGAAGGAAGGAAGTACAGAAACACAGAAGAATTAAACAAATCCCACACAGTTATTGATAATAAATCACACTTATGACTAAATACTAAGTTGTTTACAATGTGTGTGGATCCACTACAGAGTCAGTCGATCATTTAAATGTAAAAATAAATAAATAAACAAACAAAATTCAGGGATCGGACAGTTTTTGACCAGTTTACTTTATATTTTGTGCCTGAAGAAATGAGATCCTTAGGACACTACTGAAAGGAGTGTTTAGATGCCAAACCCCTTTATTTTGCACATAAACAGAAAGACCCACTTTAAAAAAAACCCTTCAGCTTGACCGTGTTCACTTTCTTTGACCATCCAGTTGGAACACACAGTACAGACATGTTAACAAAGAGGATGGCCGAATCCCAAATGTCTGCCTGCTCCCTAAATAGTGACCGTACAGCAGTGAAAGTACACACTCCGTAGCCCGTGTAGTGCACTACATACACGGACCAAGGCGCAGTTTGAGATGCAGCCCACATACCGCGACCACTAGCGCTATAGGGAGAATACAGCGTGGTCATCATGTACCCTGTCATTTCATTTCATTTTCATTTTTACATTTCTATAACTAACGCGTTGTTTTACATGTAACTTGTGAATTCTGACTTTAATCATCCCTCGATACATCCATATAATTCACTCATTTGGCCGGACGTGTCTTAACGCCTTGCGCTCGGGGTATGGAAACGTCTAGAAAGTGGCACCGTTGCTGGGAAGCTAGCTAACCTTAACTACAAACCACACACACACAGAGGGATGTCTAATATTATTTACAGACATACGGCCTCGTATATTGAACCATTCACATATATACATACCTGGAATGTCTTTTAATGGACTGTAAGGTGAATAAAACAGAGCCAACCCAGAGGTTGCTAACAGCTGCGCCTCTAATTGATTCACAGGAAAAGCGACAAATCAGCTGACCTTGCCTCTTTTTCTTCTTCTTTTTCGGCTTTTCCTTCCTTACACCGGTGCTTTGGCGCCACCTACTGTTGAAATTGATCATTACAAGACTCCTCATTCGGCCAAAAGTTTGTTGACACCTGACCATCACGTCTATATGTCCTAGGTGAACATCCCATTCTAGATTTAATCCCCCCCCCCTTTTTTTTTTTGCTGATATAATAATCAACACTCTGCTGAGAAGGCTTTCCATTAGATTTTGGAGCGTGGCTGTGGGGATTTGTGTTCATTCAGCCACAGAGCATTAGTGAGTGAGGTCAGGCACCGTTGTTGGCCGAGGAGACCTGGGGTGTACTCAGCGTTCCGGTTCATCCCAGAAGTGTTCAGTGGGGTTGAGGTTCGGGCTTGGGCCACTCCAGGTCTCAATGTCACATCAACCTTAGGAAACCATCAGTGGGGTTGAGGTCAGGGTTCTGTGAAGGCCACTCGAGTTCTTCCACTCCAACCTTGACAAACCAGGTCTTCATGGAGCTCGCCTTTTGTCATGCCGGAACATATTTGAGCATTTCACTTCCAGTTCAGGGAAATCTTAACGCTACAGCATACATATTTCCGTTTTCTCGACAAACACTAACACACAGGAGCGGATTTAGCACTAGGCAAAGGTAGGCCCCACCCCCGTGGTGTAGTTCGTTTATAGCAACATAACATTAGCTTTTTAGTTCTGGCGAGTGAATAGGCTTCAAAATCTTATGAATCTAATCTTAATGAACGAAACATGTAAGAATCATAAACTTTTGTTGGTCACAGAGTGTGTTTTCTGCAATAATCCAAAAGCCAATGGGGGGAAAAAAATCCTATTGGCTTTTTTTATCGAGGGATTCAGACTGATGCTAACTTCCGGGGTGGCCTACAGAAATACCTCATCCCTGCAGGATTGACGACTTCCAGACACTTGAGAAATGGGACATCCCTCTCCGTTAATGCGGAGATAAAGTCAATCTCTACAGCGGCCAATTATTACATTTATGCTGGCGAAGATGCCAACGTGCATTTAACACCAGTACCATTCACAAAGCGCCAGATTTTCTCAGGATGAAATTACAAAGTGAGAAAACAGCCTCAGTTATGTCAAGATCACAAGAAAATTAAATCGAAGTCACGAGAAAACGCCTTTTTGTTATGTCGAGATCACAATAAAACAACTCTTGTTATGTCGAGATCAGGAGAAAATTAAAGTCGAGATCACGAGAAAACAACAGGGGAAAATAAATAAATAAATAAATAATGCATGGCAGCTTAGGGCTTCCGTACCTTAGTGATAAATGAGTGAAATAATCACTATTAAAACTGTCAGTAAAACACAAACCGACAATATAAGTCTCCAGCCTGTTTTAAACACACGTAAATACACAAACAAACGGTGCTTATCATGGTAAACATAACACACTGAACAGTACTCGAGTATCTTCTGGACTTTTATTGTTCGGTTACATTGAAATCACACACCAACTATGATACACACACACACACACATGATTATAAGTTGTATACACGCTAATTAAGGTTTTTATGCTAATTCACACACAGTCACGGTGTTCATTAGAGACGTTTCCACAGAGAAACTTCTTTGCACGCGCGGTGTCGGTCTGCAGCGCGTGAGTGAGAGGAGCTCGGGGCTGCAGAGATGCGCGCGACACGTGTAAGCATTAGCGACACGCGGTACACCGAAAGCACCGGGCAGGAGACGTTTGCGGTGTGTTTACCGCCTAATGTGATAGAAACAGGCCAGGGGTTCGTGGTTTACAGGAGTCGGAGGAAGGTTAAAAAGGTTAGGATGGTGTTTTATTGAGTAAAACTGAGTTGTACATTGGTGCTAACTGGCCAGCTGGGACCGAGTTAATTTGGCTTGGTTAGAAGTCGCGGTTTCCAGACTGATTTAATCAGCTGTTTCTGCCTAAACTTGCAGCGCATGCATGCATACATGCATGCATGAAAAGTTAAAGCCATCCTATGAGCTGTCATACTACACATGCATGCATGCAGTGTGACAATATGGCTTTAACTTTGCAGAACTTCTCATCTGCTCTATGTTATTTTTCATGTCACTTAACGGCTCATATGTGTCTGAAATGCAGAAATGCTGCAGTTTGAGACATTGCTTCTGAAACAGTTGCAGAAGCAGCAGAACAGGGATGAGTTCTGTGACACTGTCCTACAAACTCAAGGTGGGACACACACACACACACACACACCACCAGCTGGGTTATCCTCCCATTAATATTGCATTTACTAATATGTATGTGAAGTAAAAGTTCTCATTTAAACCTAGGTAAAATGTCCTACATCAAATGTGCATGGGTGAGACAAATAAAGCATTAAAACATGAATAAAAATCTCTACAGCACTTAGTAAACAGCATTTTGCATGCACGTCCTTGAAATATAATCACTGAGCTACTTCAGTAATTCATTTTTGAACTAAATGCCCTTTCCTTTTTTGAGTCTTCCATTATAGCATAATGCAGTTATTGCAAGCAAGCAAGGGATATGCAACCAAATATTAAGTGTTATTTACGTTAACACTCTGTTCCAATACTATTGCTCACCTAAATAAAATATTTTAAAAAAGGGTGGTCTGCCACCAAAGGTGCCATGTTCTATGTTGTTTAACAAAATCTAGATGTAAATAACAGGAAAACTGACGTTCTGATCTTTTGTCTCATATTCATCTTTGATCTCAAACCCAAAAGTCTTCAGTGTATAACAAAAAACAAAAACTTTGGCCTTTCTGTTCCAATACTTTTGGGGGAGACTGCATATCAGTTTACCATATATACACTGACTGTCCACTTTATTAGGAACACCTGCATGGCTGCCACGATTGACTGGTTAGATAACTGCATGATTGTACAGGTATTCCTAATAAAGTGGACGGAGGAGGGGGGCTTGGGTGTATGTGTGTGTCATCACTCTAAACTGCGAAATTGTCATGTGTCTTGCTATCTTGTTCTCTAGGTGTGTCAGTGCCAGTACACAGCTGTGTGCTGTTTGCCTTCAGTCCTAGGCTCTATGGCACTCTATCCTCCATGCCAGTGCCCATGGCTGGGCAGAGACGGCTAATTGAGCTCCAGGCTGTGGATGCCTGCACGCTGCTCAGCCTGGTTAGTCTGCTCTACTCAGGTCAGTTACATGAGAACAGAGAGCAGGTCCTCTCAGCTGCACAAACATTGGGCATTGAGGTACCTCAGTGGCAAGAAGAAGAGAGACATGGAGCAAAAGTGGGAAGAAGAAAAGATCCTGACCAAGAGATAGAGAAAGAGGTGGATGCCAGAGAGTGGGATGATAGGATGACCAGAAGAATGGAAGAGGGCAGTGGAGGAGAGAAAGAGAAGATAAGAGAGAGCAGTACACAGACCGAGTGTGGGAGAGAAACAGATGAGAGAAGTGCACAAACAGATCTAGCATGCTCAGAGCATCAAAGCATCCAGACTGTCTGTCTGATTGACCAGTCGACATGCTCCACCAATCAGGAGCTTGACGGTTACGTGGATATCCATGATCCGGCATTAGCATTGCAGGTAGTCTATCCAGAAAGGAAATCGACCACTTGTGATATGTTAGCCAAAGCCCCTGAGACAGGAGACTGTCACACAGTGAGTGAATCTGCCTGTGTGTCCCAAATCTACTCGTATTCCTGGGAAACCTCACAACACCAACCTTCCATTTCTGTCACTCCCCACCCTCATAATTCCTTTTTGGACCAGTCAGTGGTTGTGCCAGCTGCTAGAGCTGATGCTATAAATGATCTAACACGGTTTGAAGGAAACATATCTGGTTTCATCAGCTACTTTCTGGGTTCCACCAACTCTCAAAATATAGAGAGAAGAGGACAGGGCTGTGTAAGGGAAGAGGCCAAAGACGAGCAAGTGGGTAAAAGAGCAAGAGCAAGGTCAACAGGTGGAGTGTCAGTGAGAGAATGGCCAAAATGGATAGGAGGAGGAAGAGGAGGAATGAGGCAAAGGCGCATGGAAAGGTGGGGTTTGGTGGCAAGGTTAGCATGGCAGGGTCAGGGTGGGGGTAGAGTTGGCAGAATGCTGGAAACCAGATCAACTGGGAAGAATCCAATGAGAGCGTTCCAGAGACGGCAAGTCAGAGAGGCATTGGTGGAAGCAGGAGAGGCAAGAGGAAGAAGCAGGCAAAGGCAGAGAGGCAAGACAGGCACAACTGCAGGCAGTGAGGTGCAGGTAGGTGTCTTAAAACACCTTAAGCTCAGGAACTGGTGGTATAACTGGAGACCACTTTCCATTTTGTAAGTCAGCTTATCCATTTCTACCAGGCAATGCGGCAAGAAATTGGTTATCCTTCATTTGGTTGTTGAAGTCTGCATGGTAAATTTGGGAAACTTTCTTGGCAGGGTACTTAGGCTAATGAACAGGGATATATGG
Organism: Stegophilus panzeri; assembly: GCA_024331685.1. Taxonomy (NCBI): domain Eukaryota; kingdom Metazoa; phylum Chordata; class Actinopteri; order Siluriformes; family Trichomycteridae; genus Stegophilus; species Stegophilus panzeri. Next base: position 25,251,255 of record JANDJT010000217.1, on the reverse strand, counting down.
ATGGAACTAGAAATCCAGACCATTGTACAAAATCTACCTAGTCTCTTACTAATGCTGGCGTTCCAACACTTGGCCAACCTGAAATAATATGGCTGTAAGATTCAGGACCTAGGGTTTATGTTTACTGTTATCTAAAGGGTCTCCACAGAATAACCTCACAGGTGTGTGTATAAGGGAATTGCTCAGAGACACTAGACCAGGGTATGGATGGTTGTGAATATGGATTAATGATTATACTCTGCTGTACTGTCTGGTTGAAACGCTATATTACACAGCCATAGAGTTTTCTTGTATAAGCAATCTGCATTCTTAACTAACACATCTCTTTTTCTCAGAATGACCCTCCATGCAGTCGCAGGCCAAGAGGCCGTGCTCGTTTACGCCCACTTCTTCCTGCTTCCCGTAGTTTCTCATTGATGACGCCAACTGAACTGGGCACTGTGGATACTACAGAACTTGACTTGTTACACACGGTGACCCCCACACAAGCTGCTCATATGGAGCCCGTTCAGCCCATTGACACACTCCTAGATGACCTCATGACAGGCCTCCATTTTCTACCACCAGAATACAATCAAACCAATCAACACGACCTCATGAGTTCCACAACTTCCAGTGATCCACCCATTTTAAAGGCTATGCATCCCAACAGTCATTCCGTAAAACCCACAGATCCAAAGCAGCATCTGGAAGGTGAACTCGGTGATATACTCGATCACTTTCTGAGGACCTTTGAGCAGCAATTTGGTTGCTGTGGTTTAGATTTGGGAGATGAGACATTGACAAATCAGAGCAGTGACAAATCAGACCCCAGCGCAGATCCATGGAGCAAGACTCCTAAAACATATACACAGCTTCAACCTCACAACCCACACCTACACCATCAAAAACCACAAGCAAACTTTTTACACACCTCAAGTACACTGAGCACTCAACTGCAATTTACATCCATGGTGAACCCATCAGTAGCGGAGAACACCAATGGCCAAGATGGCCAAATACATGCTGCAGAAGTGCAGAAACCATCCACAGATCAGAACATTGTGCAACAGTTTGAAAACCGAAGGCTGACTCGGAGCCAGAAGAGAAAACTGGAAACGGCCTTAATTAGCCTCCAAACCCCGGTTAAGACGAAGTGCATAGAAAAACAGAACGCTGACACAAAGAAGAAAAGACAAAGGGATGATCTCGGGCAATCTGAAGCATGTGTGAACAAAAGTGGAGTCAATAACTTGGACAAAAACAACAAATATAGCGCTACACAAGCTCGCAGCGAAGAAAGACAAGCAAATGCAAGAGAGAGGAGACAAGAAGTGAACAGATTAGGTAGAAGGAAAAGGAGTGTTGAAAATAGAAGTCACCGAATGGATGGTTTTTATGAAAGGAAGAAGAGTCCCCGAAAAGGAAGACCAACAATTAATGGTGGTGGTAAGAGGAAGAAGAATGTTAGAGAAGATCATGAAGAGGCAAAGCATATATCTAATGGTTTCCAGGCTTGTCAGTCATCTGTAAAGAGCCAAATAGGAGGAACCTGTATTGAGATAGCTTCTTCAGCTATGGAGAAGGTGAGAATGCTTCTAAAGCTCCAAGGTGAGGAAGAGGATGAAAGCGCAAATGAGATTGTTGGAATATGCGACAAAAATAAGGTTGGAAATGGGAGATTGGTCAATCATAAAGAAAGACTTCCTGTTGAAAACAGTTTGCAAGGTCATCTGGGAGAGATTCAGAAGCCAGCAGACGAAGGGAGAATAGCAGTTAATGGAGATGGACAGGCGAGAAGAAGCAGTGTAGTAGAAGCGAGCCAGAGGCATGAGGACGAAGAAAGAATGGCCGATGGACTGAGGCCTTTCCGGCTGAATCTACCTTCAAATGCAGGTAAGAGGAACTCCCATCCAACGAATCCGGGGCGCATTTTGTAAAAAAGCTATAGGTGGCCATATATTTATAAATATAAATTCTGAAAACATTTTCATGCAAATTAGTTATGAAGTAAAACAACAAACCCACATAACTGACTTTCATCTAAACCACAGAAGGGTGGTAGTTTGAAGTAACCCCAAATCCTCCAGTGTCACTTCAGTACCTACTCTCTGTTTTGTTCCCATTTAACAGTGTTTGGTGTGAAACACTGTAAGAACGTTTGTAAGAAAATCTATTTCCTGTGTTATATTACAGTATTGAAATAAATTTTAAGCTAAACTATCACAGTGATGAAAGTGTACGGTTAGGTGTATGCCATCCTTTTAGAAATTAACTTAGTAGTTAAATGGAATGAGATAAGCTTCCCCATCAGCGCTCTACAGTGCGACCATTTCACTCGCAAAAGTTCTTTGTGCGACTGTGAATAAATATTTATTCGCACCGGTGCGAGTGACCTGTTCGGAGATGTATAATACAATCGGAATAAAAACTTAAAACTCCAAAATGCATCTACACCGCTCAACAGTTACTTTCACACTGCTTTTCATCTCCTCGGTCAACCGAACAAGTGTGTGAATACTGCAGAGAAGCCATTATGATGACAAGTAACTCTATACATCATCTCCTTCTCTCAAAACGCCATCTTTTATTGATCCCGCAAAATGACCTGCTCGTGTAGAGACAGCGGTAAATTAATAATAATGTTAACGCTACAAGGTGGGTTTTAATTCAAACTTCTTTGACGATTAAATAATTCCTCACCAATCACAATCAAGAGTAGCAACAAAACAGATATTATAATAACTTCATAAAATATAAATAAAATGAGAAATGAAATAATGTTTAATTACTATGGGATGCACTTAATATCAATTTGACATTACGCCTAGTTCGCTATTTCCTTAGAAAGCTATCAGCCTTTTTCCTAATATGGGTCATTTTTGTGTTAGTCTACTTTTAATTAAGACTCTTTATTGTTTAAGATATTTAAAAATAAATATTTTATGCTTGTTTATTTATCAATTAACCAACAGTATTTCTC
>JANDJT010000217.1:25234257-25246751 GCA_024331685.1 Stegophilus panzeri | reverse complement strand
TTATTTTTAATAAATTTGCAAAGATTTCAAACAAACTTCTTTCACGTTGTCATTATGGGGTATTGTTTGTAGAATTTAGAGGAAAGTAATGAATTTAATCCATTTTGGAATAAGGCTATAACATAATGTGGGAAAAAGTGAAGCGCTGTGAATACTTTTTGGATGCACTGTAAATTGTGGTGATGATGGTGTACTATAAGAAATCCCCTTTCTTCAATTGTGACGTTCATTCATTACATTAGTGTGTTTTAATCATGCAGCCTTGTGTACACAATGCCATCTACACAACTCATTCTACACATACTTAGATGAGAGATGCAGCTTTTTAATTTGGATTATTGAACTGTTTATTTTTTTGTGTTTTTTTTTTTTTTTTTTTTTGCACCCTCAGTTTTTACCCAAGGCACCATGCACGAAATGGCCGACTTAACTTTGGACATAGGATATGTGCCTGGGCTCACGTCTACCGCACGACTCTCACACACGCAACCTTGCCAAGAGCTTCTCGGCCCACACACATCTACAAAAGACCTGGTACAGTTGGCAGGGAGTTCTGTGGATGAAAACGAAGATGTGGATGTGCTGGAGGTGTCCAGCCTAAACTCTGAGCTACCTGCTGTGTCGACTGTGATCTTGGGGGTGGATCTGAGCACTGAGGAGGAGGAGGAGGATGATGTGGAAGAAGATGTCGAGATTGATGTGCTTGGTCTAGAACCAGATTAGCCATGCGGAATAACTTCTGCTGTTCCAGTAAGGTTCCTTTTAGTGCTGGAAAGAGAAGTTTCTTTGTCCAGTACATTTCATACATAAAGATACATTTGGATCAGGCGTGTCAAGCTTATGGCCTGTGGGCCCCATAAAGGTTCTAATTCAGCCCACCAAGAGAATTAGTTTCATTTGGTCCATGTGTTAATTAAAATCAGCGTCTAAAGTTAAATTATCTTGTAGGCCTTAATTGAATTGAAAGATTGGAAAGGGATCTAGTCTGTTATTCCACTGGGGGGCAATAAACTCAGGACCATATGCTAACTCGCTGACAAAATTGACTAAAAATACACTATATGGCCAAAGGTATGTGGACACCTGACCAACACACCCATCCTAGTATGTGCCCATTCCAAAACCATGCTCATTAAGACGGTGTCAGTCCCTCTTTTGCTGTTATAATAACCTCCACTCGTCTGGGAAGGCTTTCCACTAGATTTTGGAGCATGGCTGTGGGGATTTGTGTTCATTCAGCCACAAGAGCATTAGTGAGGTCAGGCATGGATGTCAAGTGAGGAGGTCTGGGGTGCAGTCAGCGTTCCCATTCATTCCACAGGTGTTCAACAGGGTTGAGGTCAGGGCTCAAGGTCTTCCACTACATCAACCCTGGCAAACCATGTATTCATGGATTTCTCTTTTGTGCACTGGGGCATTCTCATGTTTGGGCCCTATAGCTCTAGTGAAATGAAATCTTAATGCCATAGTATACAAAGACATATTAGTCAATTATGTGGTTCTAATATTGTTGCAACAGTTCCAGCCCACATAAAACCGTGATGGACAGGTGTCCACATGCGTCCACTATTTTGGCCAGTAGTGTATGGTGAAATGTAATTATTTATTACCAAGCTAAAAATTTGGCACTGTAACAATTTCTTTCCAGAAGAACTATATGATTTTGGGTTATTTTGTGTAGATTCATGAAATATAATCCCAATTAAGTCCTTGTCAGTTTCAGGTTGTAACACTACTTATACGAGTCACTTTATACTAGGTATATACAGTATGCATCTGATTGTGATTCACTGAATTGTTCTTTTGTTTTCGTACAACAGGACCGCAGTACACTCCACAGATCTGCTGTGATGAGAGTTAATGGAGGGAACAGGTATAGAAATCAAGTCCTGCATGTTTTTACATGTCAGTCAGGATCGCCACACCTGAGGTTAGATGTTGGACTTTACGTCATGTCTGTAATCACACAAAAAGGTTTAAGTTTTATTTGTTTTAAGTCAGATCTGCTGAACAAGTCCCTTTATTCCATCTGGTTTCCTTTTAAGACTGTAGTGGCAGAATGAGAATGGACAAGGTGCAAAGATTTGTATGGCCGGTTTAATCATTTTGGACTTTTGCGGGCGAGGACAGTTTAGTTTATTATGTTTAACATCAAGCTTTACGCCAGGAGTTCTACATGTGACTGTTAGTGTCTGTTGCACCACTGTTTATGTGCCTATAATCTTAAACTACGAAACACAAATTTTCTTAGCGTTCAGAAGTTTATCCATTGTTTGTAAGATTTTGTTGTGTTTAAGATTAAACTATTGATTTGTAATTTTTCTATGTTTGTGTTGAGATATATGGGGAGTGTAAAACGGCACAATATGAGCTAATGATTTAAGCCAAGCCCATTTTTTCACAATTTAGAAACAGGAGGTCGGATCTGAAAGGATATATAGCAACTCAGTCTTGGAATTTAGCTTCCAAGAATTTCCTTTCTGGAGGTATGGGAATGGCTTGAACCATCAGAGTTTACCTGGCTGTCAGCAGTCTCAAATACACAAAAACTAGATTTGGACTGAGAGAGAGAGAGAGAGAGAGAGAGAGAAAGAACCAGAGAGAGAGAGAAAGAAAGAACCAGAGAGAGAGAACCAACCGGAGAGAGAGAGAGAACCAGAGAGAGAGAGAGAGAGCGCGAGCGAGAGAACGAGAACGAACCAGAAAATGATTCTGGCAATAATTCAATTAAGTGATCTAATACTATGAAAACTCTTTGGGTTTTATTCAGAGCCTGCAACTTAACTTCAGTTATTGAAGAAAAAAAAAAGACTAATAAAACGATAGCTTCCACTGATACATGGTTTCCACCCTTATTGTTTGTCACCTTATAAAATAGCACCTGATCCAGCACCCCCTGTTTTTTTAACTAAAAGTACAGCACCAGGAAGAGTGAAGATGACAGAAATGCTGTATCTACTGTTGAGAATCGCAGCAAGTGGCTCAACAGGCTATGAACAGTTTCTATATATTATTGTGTGTGTATATATTTATAAGTTGTATTGTGTATATGTTGTAGTATGCAGTTTAAGTGATCTCTTTAATAATCAGATAATCATTGACATAAATATGCTCAAATTTGAATGTGTGAACAAAAATGTTCAGTATAGTTTATTGTGTTTACATTTGCATGTGCTAATGCTGTGCACAGTCACACACACATACACACAGTAATCTTGAAGTGAACGTGTTTAATTATGCATTTATTGGTTCACAATGTTTTACGCTCCTGCTACACATCACACCTGAGCTGCTCTCGACCAATCACCTCACAGGGGCGTGGCCTTGCTGACTTTGATGAGTTTGTGTTGAGCACAGGTAGAGCACCACAGGAGGCATTGTTTAGCACCGGACAAGAAAGCGTTTAGGACAGGATGGCTGTACAGTGTGTGTGTGTGTGGTACAGTAGTGTGTTACTGCTGTTAACAAGGAGTGTGTAAGGAGTGTGTAAGGTGTGTGTGGTGGGCGGCTGAGTGGTCAGTGGTGTGTGTGTGTGTGTGTGTGTGTGAGGTAGCAGCTGCCCTGTTAATGCTGGATCCTACGGATGGACTGGATCTGAGGAGTCTGACTGTGGGAGCCCCAGTTCTTCCAGTGCTGGTAGTCTCCATTGTGCTTTTCACACTCCATGATGTACTGCCTGCCCCTGTAGCCTGGGAACTCGTAACACACAAAACTACACACACACACACACACACACACACACACACACACACACACAAGCATTGAGTATGAGAGAGTTACAGAGCTTAGTACCTCCATTGAAAATGCATGGTAAATATTGTAAGTTTGCTGTGTGTGTGTGTGTGTGTGTGTGTGCGCGCGGGGCTGGAACTCACGCGCCACACTGCACATGCATGGAGCCCACTCTTATGCCGCACCAGCCCATAGCCTGCAGAGAGGGGTAGTCATCACACAGCTCCGTACAGCGACCCAGGAAGTTTTCCTTCTCATAGATCATCATGCGGCTGCTCTGGTGAGCCTGAAGACACAAAGACAGAGTTACACACACACACACACACACACACACACACACCCATCAAAGCTCATACCTGACAGAGGGGATCACTAAAAACCCAATTATAATCTAGTTATTATAGTTAATTGGTCTGTTTAAATTAAACGGGGTCATTTTTAAGGTACTCTCACCCTGGTTTTCTGTAGAAAGTTGTTCCTTTTCCTAATCTCAAGCTCAGTCTAACTGCACATTTAAATAAAACATCTAAACCTTCTGTTCATGTGATACAAAATGTTTGGAAATCAATGCAACTGATGGTTTTGTGGATGAAAAAGTTCAGGAACCAAATGGGATTTAATGGTATGTATTAATTAACATGATCGTACATATTTGCCTGATATCATCAGTATTCGAGTTGTAAGGAATATACTCGTAAAATGAACCTGTGATAAAGTCATCAGGGCTCTGTGAGGGTTTTTTCTTTTTTTTTTCTTTTTCTTTTTTTTTCCTGTAATATGTAAATAGTTTAGGAGCCGTGCCGTACAAAACCTACAGTAGAGGTACTAAAACTTGTTTCGCATATATCATGGATTAAAGGTGAATACAAGGAGCTGTTTTACAGGTAAAACTGTTTATCATTTAAAAACATACACAATTTGCATGGGGGAAAAAAATGTTGACTTATATCCTGTATGTGCGACTGAAATAAAGCCATATAGAGTAAAGTAAAGATGTTATCAGACAGAGAACTAGACTAACTGAACTTATCATATCATGTTAGGAGTGTAGACTTTGCTATTTGAATACCAATAACAGTTTTGAAACATAAAGCAAAAGAATTTCTTGAATAATAATAATCTTTGCTATAACTTCTTCTTATTATTATTGTTATTATTATTATTATTATTGTATTTGTATTTTGTAAATTGTATGAGAGTGGGTATAGTAGTGTATCCAGACTTCTTGATGCACATGTATGTAGCGTACGGAGACAGAAATACTCACAGCACAGAAGATGGGCCTGAAGGACATAAATCTCTCGACGTGGTAGGCCAGGTTTCCGCAGTAGGAGTCCCAGTGAGGGTATTCGCCTCTCTCCAGGACAAACTGCTGTCCCTGGAAATCATGATGCTCATAACCCACCCAGCTGAGGAAAACAAGAGCCAGTTCGTTAGTGCTCCAATACCTCAATCTACACATACATAATAATGGTGTCCCATATGTCGTACTACAGGCTATCAAGTAAATCACAATATACTGAGCGCATGCAGACACACACTTACGCGCCACTCTCCACGCGGATGGAACGGATGTTGTCGAAGCCGCACTGCTGGATGTTGCAGCACTCTGAAGTGAATTCCTGACACTTGCCCTGGAAGTGCTCCTGCTCAAACACGGTCACCTGCAGGACCACCGACACAAAGATCAGAGGTGTACGTCTGCGTCTATGTGCCGTGCTTAGTTCTATTTGGTTATACTGACACTTCTTTTACCTTAAAGAATGGAGCCATGCCCGTGCCAGAGTGCATCATGGGATACATCATGTTGGATCGTCTGAATCGGTACATCTTTATTCCTGAGGATAAAGCAGAGAAGGAAGCAATGGTCATGGTGTTAAGGTTACGTTTCTGTGTATTAATTCTATCAGTACTTGTAGTACTGTAATGTAAATAAATAACAGGCTCCAAATGCTCAGAATGATAAATGATACACTCAGAAAAAGGGATTTCAACTGTTGGACGCCCAACTTTTATACCTTCCGTGTGTATGTTTTGCCTAGAAAGGTGTGTGTAGTGTAAAACTTTAAAGCTTTACAGTTCAATTAGGTACCTTTTAATCATTTTTAAAGGGACACTATATCTAAATTTTCCAAGATAAAGATAAAGATAAAGGTACCACTCCAACAACAAGGAAATGTACGGAGGATGCATATGGAAAAGATCAAGTTTGTTAAAAGTTAGTGAATAGAAAGTTCTTCAATTAATTATTATTAATAATAATAATAATAATAATAATAAAGTACTCTATTATTGAAACAACCTACGAGTTAAAGTGCAAAAATAGCAGAGAAACTGTGAAATAGCTTAATACGGTTAAAAATTAATTGTAGTCATTTATTATAGGAGGTCACGTGACTAAAGCCATTGTTTGTTGTTGCACGTCCTGTTAATTTGATATGTTGTACATAAAGATTAATTTAGGTGTGTGAAGTTATTTGGCACTCTTACCGTTGTTTTTCAGTCACACCTCACGCCTGAACGCCTGACTCGCGTGGAGTTTTCGGAGCGCCTGGCGTACCGGTTTTATACAGACCTCCGGGAGCGCGCGCAGGACCTCTGCTCAGTGTTGTGTGTGCGCGCACAGCCGCAGCATTGCCACCAGCTCAGCACATTTACTATAGAAGTGTGTTTGTGTGTGTGTGTGGGGGGGGGTTGCATTGGGTAGGAGCACTTTTACATAGCATTTTGTGTGAGGTGAATAGAAGAGAGGGTGTGTAAAAAAGCGGGCGCACAAAAGGACGTTCTCTCGGGTCAGCACTCCTGCCCATGACACAAAGAGCTCCAAAGTAACTCAGATTAAAAATGAACAGTGCAGTGTACCGCCTGGTGTGTGTGTGTGTGTGTGTGTGTGTGTGTTTGGAGGTTTTAGGTAGGACAGAGATGAAAAGTGAACTGAACTGCGTTCAAGCGTTCACTGGTGGTTGAAGAAAGTGTACACGGATGCAGATATTAATCGAGAGAGAATTGATAGACATGGCTCATACATGTCTGGTCATATATTCTACTCAGTCAAAAACAGAAAATTTGACGATACAGAACTCTCCTAGAAAAAAAGGTTCGATTTCGAACCGTTAGGCCTATGGGTTCTCCGGATATCCCTATTGGTGAACCTGCAGAGGTTCTGTACAAAGAGTGTTTCCCAATCTCTAGCTTAACTAGAACCACTGTAGGAAGCTAAGCACCCTTAACTATATATACAAAGGACCTTTTTGACGGACCCTTGAAGAACCCCTTTTCTAAGTAAGCTGGACACCTAGGGAATGATTTCACTCCCACACCTTCTTCACCTCCGCGATGCTCACTGAGCTCTATTTCTTAGGACTTCTCTGACTGTATGTCGCTGTTATGTATAAAGCATACTTTGAGAAAGCAGGATGCTAAACTGTCCCTTGTCACTGAGGCATTATCAAGGGTACACCGTTTGTACCTTAAGTATGTAGCTTTTATTTAGAACAGTGCATGTAGTGTACCTTTTTAAAGCTTTACTCTAAAACTAGTTGATATATACAACTTTAATCAAAGGGAAACCTACAGTAAATACAATACAAGTACAAGTCATTTTATTTTAGGACATTTGCACTGTACCTTTATAAAAAATGAATACTTTTCTTACTCCATTACATTTCCATGAAAATCAACCCTACACTTGTCACTGTTTACATTTTCCTTTACACCTTACAGATACTCGTTACAGATCCCAAACATCATGACTCTTCTTTTTTTCTTTTATTCGGTTACCAATCCAATCAATCATTATTTAACTCTGTCCAATCCATCTAATCGAGTCAAAACCAGTTTGGACAGATACCAACCAATCAGGGATTACTTATTGCACTGAAGATCCATCTATGCATCCATCCATTTTCTGTACCGTTTATCCTACACATGGTCACAGGGAACCTGGAGCCTGTCCCAGAGAACGCGGGGCACAAGGCGGGGGACACCCTGGACGGGGTGCAAACCCATCGCAGGGCTCAATCACGTACACATTCACACACTACTGACAATTTGGAAATCAATGCCAATCAGTGCGGCTTTGGACTAGGAGAGGAAACCGGAGTAATCCCCAGAAGCACAGGGAGAACGTGCAAAGTTTGGAGGTGGGATTCGAACCCCCTAATATTCAAGATATTAAAGTTATTTTTTATATTTTTAAAACGGTCTCCTAGAAAAATATGTTAAAATGTAGTTCGATGTCATAGAAAGTCATGAAAAGTTACAAATGCTAGTCCTGCATCCTAACCCAAAGTTACCTTTATATATAACCTTTATATTATTAATATAAGTAGTTGTGCAGATTGATAGGAGCAAAGTTTTTATGTGGGAGCATTTCAGTCAGAAATTAAATCTGAATAATATTAATATTAATAATAATAATACAGAATTTTCTTGCCATATTAATCAATGAACAACTGTTAAATATGTTAAACTCTAAACAGAAGTACAGTACAATCCTTGTTTTATTGTTTCACATTGCTTTTGGTACTATTGACCATAATATTCTTTTAACTCGCTTGGAGTCTATGGTTGGCATCCAGGGTCTGGCTTTGCAGTGGTTTGCCTCTTATATGACAGATAGGACTTTTTCAGTAAACATGAAGAATTTCTCTTCTTCATCGGCCCCCTTATCTTGTGGTGTTCCTCTGGGTTCCATCTTGGGTCCTTCGTAGTTTTCCCTTTATATACTTCCCAGTGATAGGAAATATAATATTTCCTATAACTGCTATGCTGATGATACTCAATTATATTTGCCAGTTAGGTCAAATGGCAGCAGTCCTTTTGGGTCTCTTTTTAAATGTCTTCAGGACATAAAATCTTGGATGGCTAACAATCTTCTGCTTTCTAAATGAAAGTAAAACTGTGAAGTCATTATTTTAGGCTCTCCCACTGTTTCCTCTGTTCTTAGGGCGCAATTAGGTCCTCTTTCCTTCAATCTACATAAATATGTTTTAAATCTTGGAGTTATTTTTGACTCAAACTTACAGTTTGATAAACAATTTAGTGCTGGTGTTAATGGAAGCTTCTTTCATTTAAGGTCTATGAGAAAGTTAAAACAGTTTCTCTCTTCAAAAGACCTCGAAAGCACGATGCATGCTCTTATTACATCACGGTTGGACTACTGTAATTCTCTGCATGTTGGCCTTCCTCAATCGGGCTAGATTTTTAACAGGGACTGAAAAGAGGGATCACATATCCCTTGTTTTGGCATCTCTTCACTGCATTCCTGTCAAGTTTAGAATCGATTTTAAAATTCTTATTTACATATACAAAACTCTTTCTGGTCTTGCTCCACAGTACATTACTGATAATCTTCACCCTTACTCTCCTACCAGAACAATAAGATCCTGTAATCAATGTCTTCTATCTGTCCCCCGTTGTCATACAGAGACAAAGGGTGATCGAGCCTTTTCTGTTTTCTGTGGTCGGTCACAAACTCTGGAACAGTCTCCTCTTTTATGTGAGGTCCGCTCCATCTTTAGCTATTTTTAAATCTTCTCTTAAAACCTATTTGTATTCTTTGTCTCATGATGCTATTTAATGTGATATTATATGATGTTTTGTACAACACTTTAAACATCTTTAAACATGCTTTATGAATAAAAATTTGACTTGACTTGGCAGTGTCATTATATGTGCGTGTCATAAAACAGGTTTGTTAAAAGTTAGTGAAATTCATCATTAATTCCTGAATGTATGAATGTTAGTGTCATTTATTTTATTTTATTATTTTTTTTTTTTGCATCTATCATAATGACAGTGTGTTTATCCAAACTGTGGATTAAATCATGGTCAGACTCAAATGTGTGAAATGTTAAAAAACAAAAAAAAAATGAATACTTTCACTGTATATAATCGATCAGGAAATGTGGGGTTAATCGAATCTGTCTATGTTAATACATAATACATAGATACACATCAGTGACTGAGGTAGAATTTTTAGGGGTTGTCCATTACGTTCTATACATCTCTCTCTGTCTGTCTCTCTCTCTCTCTCTCTCTCTCTCACCCTAACTGTTGTGATGATGATGACGGGTTTCTTTTTTGTGCGTATGTTTCGATTCTGTGGACTCAGCGACTTTCATTGTTTACTGTTAATCCTCACACACTCAGCGCCAGGGTATAAGAGCTGTGGCCCTGGCGTTACACACACACACTCTCAGAGTGAGCTCAGGCACACGTACTGAACACACAGGTGAGACAGAACACACATGCACACACACACACACACACACACACACACAAATACTCAAATTCAAATTCAGTGAAACATGGTATAGCAGTTAGATAGAAATTGAGGCCCGATCATTCATTTTCTCGAGTTGAATCCGGGTTTCATTTCCAATGTAAATACTCTGTGTAGCCTACTTATTAAAATGGATTAGTATAATAATTACAGCTTTGGCGTTTTTTATCTGCCATTGATTATACTGATTTGCTGCCTGATGGATATCTTTCTAAATATCAGATTGCAATGTCTCTCTCTCTATCTCTCTAGGCATCATGTCTTCCAACAGCGATAAAATGACCGCCTCTCAGACCGACGGCAAGACTGGTCAGACCAAGAAGTCTGATATGGGCATGATGGCCTACAAGGTAAAACACCCACATACAGTCATACACATCATTTCTTAAAATACAGTGCACACTCAACTTAATCTAACCTAACCTAGCGCTCTGTATATGTGTATTAGATGTACGTGTTTGACCAGGAGAACTTCCAGGGCCGTATGATCGAGATCAACGCTGAGTGCATGAACGTGTGTGAGATGGGCATGGACAAGGTCCGTTCGCTCCGTGTGGAGTGTGGCCCGTAAGTTTGTTTCCAGCAAGCCGTCCGTTTATATGCTGTACACGGTATTCGTGCGCATTTCTCTCACATGAGCTGTGTTTTTGTAGTTTTGTGGGTTGGGAGCAGATGAGCTTCTGCGGAGAAATGTACATCCTGGAGAAGGGGGACTACCCTCGCTGGGACTCCTGGAGCAACTGCCAGAAGAACGACTACCTGCTGTCTTTTAGACCTGTCAGAATGGTGTGAACACACACACACACACACACACACACACACACACAAAACACCCTTCTTCCCTGCTTTAATCATTATGACTTTGCCTATGTATCTCTTATCTGTTCCCACTCAGGACCCTGAGAAGCACAAGATCTGCCTGTATGAGGTGGGCGACTACAAGGGTCGTAAGATGGAGATCATGGATGATGACGTGCCCAGTCTCTACTCCTACGGCTTCACCGACAGAGTAGGAAGCATCTTCGTTAGCTGTGGAACGTAAGTATACACAAATCAGGCACAAACTTAAAGGTAGGGGTTGTGACTTTTGTCATATTTGGATTAAGTTCAGATACAGTCTCTGCTTAGATGAGGAACTCTCTGTACAGTGTGGCAAAACAAATAATGTGGACCACCAACATCCAACCAATCAGGATAAGGAGGTGTCTCGTCGCCTGTCAATCATTTAGCTTGTCAATTCAGAAAGCCCTCGCACTTGCTTTCAGGCGTTCTAGCCTAGTCAGTGTGGTTTCAGGGCATGGATTTGGAAGAAACACTGAAGGAAACACTAAGGTGTGGTGCATGTTTGGGTTTTGAGTTTCAAAACAGTTCTTCCAAAATCACTGACTGCACCTTTAATGCGTTATATTTAAAGGTTTAAAGTGGATTTGATTGAACAAACTTTCTACATTTGTGATTAAATCGTTGTACATACAGCTCTTTATGTTTATGCAGGCCAATAGTAAACATACAGTATAGTCCTGAATGCATTCTTCTGTCTTTCAGCTGGGTGGGCTACCAATACCCCGGCTACCGTGGCAGCCAGTACCTACTGGAGAAGGGCGACTATAGACACTTTAACGAGTATGGCGCTCGCTGTCCTCAGATGCAGTCCATTAGGCGCATCCGTGACATGCAGTGGCACCCACATGGCTGCTACACCATGGCCAGCAAGTGAGGGCTAGGCCAGGAGCGGAAGAGACAAAGCGGAGGAGAAGCAGAGGGCCGCCGGAGGAAGGAGAGGAGGAGAGACGTCTGAGGACACTATAACCACCCCCTTGAAAAAATCTTTGGTGTACCTAGACGGTGTTTAGGAGTTAGAGACTCTCAAGGTTACATTTTGCATCCCAGTGGAGCTTTTTAAGCTCCTGAGCTTCCTGAATGACACATAAGCCTTTCCTCCTCCACTCAGTTCCTCTCCTCTCTTTCGCTCATGCGCCATGACTTTTGTTTTTCCTTCCATATTTTAGTTTTTATTACCTCTTCCCTGCCCTACCCTTTCAGGAGGATGGACTGCAAAAAGGGAGAGAAGAGATCTTTAATCATCTCCCTTTATGAAATGTACAGAATCCTGGTCACCTTTTCAATAAAAATCAAATGATCGATACTAATTGTTTTTCTTATTGTGAATTTCTTACTCTCATATCGAAACACATAGTAGACATACTGGACCTTCCAAATGACTCAATACTGCACATATAGTGCACTAATTGTTACTTATATTTAATGTATAATGAACATAGTGTACATAGTGTACATAGTGAACTGATAAAATGTGAGGTTAGGTACTATGAGTACAACACCAATTCAGAAAAAGAAAGTTGTGACAGTATGGAAAATGCAAAAAAAAACAAAAGTCATTTGAAAATTCAGTTCACCCTGTACTATATTGAAAACACATTATTGACACATTATTTGATGTTTTACTTTGTGAATT
>JANDJT010000217.1:25214558-25233084 GCA_024331685.1 Stegophilus panzeri | reverse complement strand
ATAAAAGTATATATAAGTATATAAGGAAAATTAGGGAATCATGCGTGTTAATTGAAGAAAACAGGACATTATGAACATTAAAGCACAGAAAACAGGATGTATTTTGATATTAAAGCAGGAAAAACAGGAACTACATATTAACTCTTTCATGCATACATTATTTACATGCATATCCAGATTCTTTAGATATTGTCTTTTTTTAACTTAAAATTGCATGAAATATGAATTTTGATTCTGTCTTAATATCAAATATTGAAAAGTAAATGGATTGCCGTGAGACTACAAAGAGTATGCCTGAAATAATAATAATAATAATAATAATAATAAATCTTATATTATGATTTCCAAAATTTCTAACAATCTGTTCTAAAATATCTAAAACAGGAAATCATAAACATTAAAGCACAGGAAACAGGAAATCATGCACATTAAAACACACACAAAAAAAACAGGAAATCATGCACATTGAAGCATGGAAAATAAGAAATTATTCATATTAAAGCACGGACACAGGAAGTAACGTACAGTAAAACATGAAAAGCAGGAAGTCATGCACATTAAAGCATGGAAAACAGGAAATAGTGCACATTAAAAGAATGTACACGTAAAAGAAGTCATGTCTCTTAAATCAGGGGAAACAGGACATTGTGTGTGTTACAATAGGGGAAACAGGAAATCATACAGTATTTGTTCAAGCAAGGGAAAACCTTAACTTATGAGTCAATTATAAGTAAATTACAGGTTAAAGCAGAGCATTGTAATGCAAGTAATGCATTTACTGTATAAGCAATGCATTCTTTTTGCTTATGCATTTATTTAATTCATTGTTTTCTTCTCTGTTTAATGTACTCACTACATTTCACTTATATACTACTTATGTATTTCTATTGTTATTTTTGTACTAGGTTTCCTCCACGGTGGTGTTTGAACTGCTGTAGCAATGCAATTCTCGAATCAGTAATATACAGTATGTCTATTTTAAAGACGATATTCTGTCCTTTTTCTTGTCTTTTTTTTCCTGACCTTCAAAGTCAACTTGGCCGTCTCCATTGAGGTCCCCGTCCCGGATGATCTCATCGATGTCTCGCGGGGTCAGCTGCTCGCCCATGAGTTTCTTCATGGCCTCCCTCAGCTCGCTAAGGCTGATCTGCCCGTCGCCATTCGAGTCAAACTGTGTAGCAAAATGTCAAAATATAAGTAATCTCATCTATAAGTAATCTCATCTATAAGTAATCTCATCTCAGAGCGACACTTCTTCTGAAAGTAAATGATGTTGCACTTGAGAATGTTGAGCTGATCATGCGATGTTCGAGAAATATGACCCAACCTTATTGATTATTTTAAAAAAGCCCACTACAATAGTGCACGCCTTGCTAATGTTTATTTTATTAGCATGATAGCTCCTCAAGAATTAAATTGTGCACAAAGCACTAATAAAGTTCTGATTGGAGGCTAGACACCTTTTCCATGACGTCAATCGCATAGATCATAGCAACTATGCTAAGCATTTGTCTTTTTATTATTGTTGTTGTTGTTGTTTCCACTGCATTGTGCACTATTTAATTTCATTTCTGGATATTTGCCATGTGTGCGTTATTTTAGCAGACCTAGAAGTTTACAACTTATATGTTTGCTGACAATTTCCATATGAGAGGAATACTCTAGTCACGGCCTCAGGGACATGAAACAACATTTCAAACCATCTCCGTGGACTGAGAAAAGAACAGAAAACTTTATTATGTCAAACTCACTCATTATGGTTGTGTAAAGGCAGATTATGCAAATCGTGTGTTTTTGTAACGTCAACTTTAAATCTGTATAGTTTGTCTTTTCATAGATGGGACCAAACTGTGTCCTGATCACACGCGTATACCACAAATACATCAAGCGTAAGTGACTGGAATTGCTTTTTACTGTATTGCATCATCACTGGAAAAATGTACACAAAAGCAGCTTTGGTGAGACTTGTACGTTTAGTTGAACTTTTGAATTTTATATTTGAATCATTCTCTTACAGAATTCAACAACTGCCCGTAGATTTCCACTGTAAGTGCATTTTAAGTAAATAGGTATTCCAGTATTTTCTCAGTACAGGGAAATGCACACACACTACAGGTGCAGAGGATAGAGATCAGGCTGGAATTTACTAGAGAATTCCTTTAAGGTGATTCATTCTCATTCATCATCTGGACTCCACTGCACTACCACACTACATTACATGTGTCGGGGTCTATTCAGCTCATAAGTGAATTGTGAAAGCTTATAAGCTGTATTTAGATGTGTTAGAGAAGGTGTCAAGTTTAGTGTTCATGTGCAGTGTGACAAGAGTATGATGTGTGTACAGGGACCTCTTTGAAGGCATTTTTTAATTCTTTGATTCCAATCATGTCTGCTGTCTCTGCGAGCATTTTAGGGCCCATCAGTTCCACAAACTCTTCAAAGTCGATTTTGCCCCCACCTGCATGACACACACACACACACACACACACACACACACACACACACACACACACTAGCATTTACTTGTTAATCATTGTTCAACGATAATTCTCCAATAATTATTTAAACTTAGAACGCCTCATATACTGCACTATTAAGCCATAACATTAAATGGGCAAAAAAAAAATGGGCAAGTGTAAGGATCTGAGGGCCAAATTGTGATGGCTAGACGACTGGGTCAGGTCTTGTGGGGTGTTGCCGGTATGCAGTGGTTAGTACCTACCAAACGTGGTCCAAGGAAGGACAACCGGTGAATCTGTGACAGGGTTATGAGCATCCAAGGCTCACTGATGTGTGTGGGGAACGAAGGCTAGCCCGTCTGGTCCGATCCCACAGAAAAGCTACTGTAGCACAAACTGCTGAAAAAGTTAATGCTGGCTCTGATAGAAAGGTGTCAGAACACACAGTGCATCACAGCTTGTGTCACTTACCAGGGGAAGAAATGGCACCAGGATGCACTATGGAAGAAGGCAAGTTGGTGGAGGCAGTGTGATGCTCTGGGTAATGTTCTGCTGGGAAACCTTGAGTCCTGGCATTCATGTGGATGTTACTTTAACATGTACCACCTACTATACCTAAACATTGTTGCAGATCAAGTACACCCCTTCACAGCAACATTATTCCCTTATGGCAGTGACCTCTTTTTGTTCAGGAATGGTGTGACGAATATGATCAAGAGACAAAGGCCTCCAAATTCCCCAGATCTCGATCCGATCGAGCATCTGTGGGATGTTCTGGACAAACAAGTCCGATCCTGGAGGCCCCACCTCACAGCTTACAGGATTTAAAGGATCTGCTGCTAACATCTTGATGCCAGATACCACAGCACAGCTATATAGTATACACCGATATAATGCTATACATAATATAACGTCATTATATAGTACATAGTGCTTTAAAAAAAAAAAAACAGGGGCACCTAAAGGGCATTAGTTTTTTCTACTATAGAAGCACCCTAGAGGGCATTTTATCTACTGTAGCGACACCATAGAGGGCACTTTCATGGTGTCTTTTCAACTATGGGGGCACCTTAACCCCTGCCCCCCACCCCGAAATCCACAAGTGGTATAGTATATTAAATAACATCATTATCCTGTACATAATGTAGCCTCATTATCTAGAAAATATATTTATGCATATACATGAGATAACAATTATGCGTAACAATTATATATATTATAAGTACACAGTGGTATGTATAGTGCATAAAAGAACCTCGTCATATAGTACATAATAGTATATATAATAACATAATTATACAGTATATAATACGTAATGATTGGCGACGTCACTCACCGATTTGCTGACTCAACTCGATGAGCTCCATCTCCGTCGGCATGTATCCCATAGTCCTCATGCACTCGCCCAGGTCCCTACAGTTGATGTAGCCTTTGTTCCTATCAAACTCTTTAAAAGCCTCCCGCAGCTCTACACACACACACACACACACACACACACACAGCAGGCTTAATTTGATGAACCGTGCTCTCTACCAACATTAAGACTTGTACATGATTTCTGTAAGTACCTTCTATCTCCTCCGGATGGAGATCCCTGTCCTGTTGCATGTCAGCAGCGTGATATAAAAAGAAAATCGACACATTTACAACCGAAGATATAGACACTCTCCCCCCATCATCCCTTATTCTCCTCCTTTCTCCCCCTCTCTCTCTCTCAGACTCATCATGTTGAGCATCCCCCTACTAGAAAATTTTTAAAAAAATAAAATATGCAAGAGATGAGTGAGCCAAAACCAACGAGGGAAAAAAGAGGAGTGAAAATGAGCATGTGGAACATGAGCATGAGAATCCTTACATATGCAACATACATTAGTATGTGATTCAACACAATGACTAGATTATTGCATGGCAACAGATCTCAGATAAAGAGATTTAAAAGGTTTAGCTTGAGGAAGACCCTACAAAACACACACAAAATCACATTGTCCATACTGTTAACATAATGGCTGAGGCTGCTCACTTTAGTGCACGTAGAGAAAATCCCAGGAGCGATGCTTTATTCCATTTACAATGTTACTGGGAATACTAATACTAATAGTACTCTCAGGGGATTATTCTGGATGGACCCTCCAACCCACCTTCTGTAGCTAATCCTCTCGAGTCTCATTCATTTTCCTCAATCCAGCATTAGATCTGAACCTTTCTGTTACTCTGTTGTTGTTATTTTACATGTCATCACTTGAGAGGGCTGCTGTTTCTTTCTGTGATCGGCAGAAAATGGTCTTAGCTCGCTCAAAAGAAATCAAATATTGTCCTCTTAAGATTTTCTTAAGGTTATTAAGGTTGCCATGATATAAAATTGTTTTTCACCTGGGGGGGGGTCACAATGTATGTCCTGTATATCATAAAATACTGTTCTCTTGTATTAAGTGATCATTAGTAATGAGTATTTTGAGAATGTTGTTAATTGGTTGTTAGGTGTCAGGTATAAATCGACTAAAAAAATAACAAAGGAATCATTCCATGTCAAATCAGTGTTAATTAACAGTGACATGTTTGGTCGAAATGTTCATTGGATTTTCCTTTTCAATGTGCTCTGATAGTGAGACAGTGCCTTAAAGATATATAGTCTATGATTTTGACCAAATCTAATTAATTGACCCTTTAATTTTCTCAATTCATTTATTTTAGAATTCTGAGCAGAAATATGCATAAAATGGAGTCTTTTACATTTTTATTTAGTAAAGGGTGTTTAAGAAGGTGGGAGGATACAGGAGAAACTGGAGGAAACCCACACGTGCATGGGGAGAACATCCAAAACTCCACACAGACGGTATCCCAAGCTAAAGATCGAACACTGGAGGTTTTGGGGTTTTTTTTCAAATAATGAAGTCTGTGAGATAAACTAACATGATAGACAGGTTTTCACGAAGCTGTGTTAGGTATATTAACATGAAGTAGGTCCTAACTTTGAATGATCTGTAACACTATATGACCTGTAAGTGTGTATATGAGTGTGTAAGTGTGTATATGAGTGTGTATGTGTGTATGAGTGTGTATATGAGTGTGTAAGTGTGTATATGAGTGTGTATGTGTGTATGAGTGTGTATATGAGTGTGTAAGTGTGTATATGAGTGTGTATGTGTGTATCTGAGTGTGTATGTGTGTGTATATGAGTGTGTATGTGTGTATATGAGTGTGTATGTGTGTATCTGAGTGTGTATGTGTGTATGAGTGTGTATATGTGTGTATCTGAGAGTGTATGTGTGTATATGTGTGTATATGTGTGTATCTGAGAGTGTATGTGTGTATCTGAGTGTGTATGTGTGTATCTGAGTATGTATGTGTGTATATAAGTGTGTATGTGTGTATCTGAGAGTGTATGTGTGTATGAGTGTCTATATGTGTGTATCTGAGAGTGTATGTGTGTATCTGAGTGTGTATGTGTGTATCTGAGAGTGTATGTGTGTATGAGTGTCTATATGTGTGTATCTGAGTGTGTATGTGTGTATCTGAGTGTGTATGTGTGTATATAAGTGTGTATGTGTGTATCTGAGTGTGTATGTGTGTATGAGTGTGTATATGTGTGTATCTGAGTGTGTATGTGTGTATATAAGTGTGTATGTGTGTATCTGAGAGTGTATGTGTGTATGAGTGTGTATATGTGTGTATCTGAGTGTGTATGTGTGTATCTGAGTGTGTATGTGTGTGTATAAGTGTGTATGTGTGTATCTGAGAGTGTATGTGTGTATATGTGTGTATATGTGTTTATCTGAGAGTGTATGTGTGTATATGTGTGTATATGAGTGTGTATGTGTGTATCTGAGTGTGTACATGTATATATGTGTGTATATGTGTGTATCTGAGAGTGTATGTGTGTATATGAGTGTGTATGTGTGTATATGAGTGTGTATGTGTATATTTGAGTGTGTATGTGTATATATACGTGTGTATGTGTGTAGGACTAGGGGGCAGGCTGGCCTTCATAGCGTACAGTAGTGTCACAACTCACACTTTTGAACTTCAGGCCAGCATTAGACCAGAATCCAAAACAATCTCTTTTAACACCATAGCAGATCATTGTTATCAAAATAAATATGCTCATGAGCCAAATCATTCCCGTAAACCCGTAGACATAAACAAGTCCTGGGCCACATCATTTCGCATGTATGAAGATGAATGAAGATGAGGGCATGACAGAAGCTTCCAGTATGGTTTGTCCACATGATGATGCAAATGGCAGAGGTGGGGTTTTTGTTAATATACTGATGATAAGATCAGATTTCTGCATACATACGAGCTGAGCCTGAGAGAAGCCCTGCCTGAGGAAGATGCACGCAGGTCCGACGATGTTGTGCAGCATAGTGCAGTTTTGGACCAGCGCATTCAGAGGCTGTTTAAACTCAGAGATTACCTCCTTCTCCCCATCGGACACTTCAGGTGGGCGAGGTCCATCTGACACTGACCCCGCCCCATTGGTCAATCCATTACTTTCAGGCACACTCTAATGGTGTGGGCCAGATATCAGTTGAAACAAAGAAAGTCATTCGTTCCCGATACGTCTTTAAACAAACATCCGAGTACAAAATGTGTTAAAATGTCAATAATTACAAATTAACAGGAACTTTTCATTTTTTCAACATGGCATTATAATTGATCAGACAATGTAGTCACATACAATATAGTATTATGTTCCTGAATTGCACTAGTATAGGCACGTTAACACACAACAGCATTAAAACTTAAACACGCACTTTACCTTCTTTATTTTGTGTTTCACTGGACTGGTGCAGTTTCCCATTAGTCCTCAGAGATCCGATAATCTTTCCTGAGTTTCCTGAGAGATCTTTCCTTTCTCTCTTTTTACTTTCTCTCTTCCTCTTCTTCTCTTTCTATGTAACGACTTTACACAACGGGTGCAGTGTTCACATTGTACACGCTACAAAAAGTCCTCGTTCCACCTTCTCAGTTTAATTAATTACTCTCTTCTCATTTTATCTCACTGCATCGACTGTCCTGGGCACGCTAAATCCGACTGAGATAATGACGCGAGTAAGTCTCTACGGTGATTTCACTCACTTCTGAAAAACTCTCCAATTCGTGTCAAGCAAACATTAACAGCCTTAACACAACCTGCTTTTATGCACTTCATTTCTTAACAATCTCTCATTTTACACCCTTTCCATGACTCTTCCTGCACCCGCTCATTCACACCTGCCCTCTTACCACAGATTGCTGCCTCATGCAAATATCTATTACAAGCTGGATGTTGAGAATAAGGGGGTGGGCAGAGTGAGTATTAGACAAAGAAAATGACCCTTTTTAATCCCACATTTCAGATTAAAGACGTACAGATGGACAGTGTAAGGAAAGGAGAGAGTAAAGAAATAAGAACAAGGGAAGGAAAGTATAGCACAAGTGGGCAAGTCAGGGTTTGTAAGGACTTGTAGAGCTAACTTTACATGTTTGAGTGGTGTTTTGCTGTGTGTGTGTGTGTGTGTGTGTGTGTGTGTGTGTGTATGTGTGCATGCTTTAATCCTAATCTAATCACTATGCAGGCGTGTATGGGACTTCATCTGCCACTCTTTGGCTTGTATTTTAGCTAAATCTAGCTTGTGTTACCAGGTTTTGCAAGTCAGCCTGGACTATAATCCACATTAATCCGCCTGCATACTCACATACAAGTACACAAAAATACTTACACTCACCCCAGTAATACTAAATGTCTCTCTAGGGCTCTATGACACATGCATTTGGTGCTCATTAACATATTTTAACACTACATACTGGTTTGTTTTTAAGCAGTAAAATTAAGCAGGTGTGTGTGTGTGTGTGTGTGTGTGTGTACAGATCTAGGTCTTATCAAATGAGGTCATTCTTGCTATGGGATTGCAGTCAACAAGTCAGCTTGCATTTCAGAGCCTGAGTAATTATGTGTTGTATCACATAGCACACTTTGTGTGTTTGCGTGTGTGTGCACATGTCTATTTGTGTGTGTGTGTGTGTGTGTGTATGTATGTGTGTGTGGATGTTGTATGGATGCTACCAAGTGACATTAGACACTAGGTGAAGCAGAAGCGCATATCCCTTTTACCTTTTAGGATTTGTTTCGATATTATCTTGTAAATGATCCATTACAATCAGTTATTTGTCCCACAGAGTTTGCAAACCAAACCAAACAAATTTAGAACTGTGGGTGTAATTAATTCGCTTATTTTGAATAATATGCCATTGTTACTTGGCGAACTGGTGAAGCTGTTCTGATCAAGTTTTATCCCGTTTTTCCCAACGCAAATTCCTCCATCAGAAAAGTAGTGCAATCTCTGAAAAGATGCATTTTATAGATTTGTAAATTCCAAAGTGAAAGCTTGAAGAAACCATTCTACAAAAATATATGAATTCAACATGAATGTTCAAATTAAATTGTTAAATAGTAGAATGAGTGTTTTTTTGGATACACTATGGTGCATTTGGGAACATGGGTCAGGTACTGTACAGTTTTTACTTTACCTGTTTTACGAATTTAAAGGGGAAACTGAGAGAGCACGGTGGCTTAGTGGCTTAGCATGTTTGCCTTGCACCCCCAGGGTTGGGGGTTTGATTCCCGCCTCCACCTCGTGTGGGAAAATGGATGGATGGACTTCAGAGAAAGAGTCAGTGTGTCTTACTACTATACAACATATATAGACAGATGACAAAATAATGGACCAACAAGTATGTGAGTAAGGTGTTGGGCCAGTATGAGAGTCCAGAACAGCTTCAATAATCCCCGGGTATGGATCCTACACATCTCTGAATCTGTCCTAGAGTGATGAACACTGTTCTTCTTAAAGATATTCCCTAAATTGGTGTTTTGATGATAATGGTGGTGGAGAGTGCTGTCTAATACCCCAAAGGGATGAGGTCTGGTCACTGTGAAGGCCATAGCTTATGCTTGCCATGTGAATGGGGCGGGGTAATCCTTAAAGAGACCACTCGCATCAGGATAGAAATGTTTCATCATAGGATAAAGGTGATCCATCGAGAGTACTTTGTATTGATTTGTAGCGATGGTCCACACTAAGGGGACAAGACATTCCCTATAACAGTATAACAGAGCCATCATTTTTTTCCCCCTTTAATATGTCAACACTATAAATATATTTAAATAGTCATGTTTTCTGTCCATTTTAGCTGAATTTTGCTCGATCAGATCTATAATTTTGGGAAAAAATTACATGTAACTTGCCTCCAAAGACAATTCAATAATCATGAGGCTATAGTCTTTCCCAGGAAGGTGAGCATTTGAGATTGGGTGTCTTTCCTGTTCCCTTCTCTCCGGCGATAAGATGTCAGTACCGAGTGATTACAGCAAGATTATCCTTAGTAGAGGAATGCAATACCACAAAACAGGGGTCACCGACTCGAGAGTGAAGCTCAGGAAAACAGGCCACGTGTGTTATCTTGTATCTTATACCAGTCAATCACCTAGCCGTTTAACTGGAAGGGAATCTGCTTTGTGAGGAAGTATTCAGAGAGTCAGTTAAAGGCAGAGTAGTAGAGATTAATTAGGAGAACCTTTGTGTGTCTGCGGCACATAAGCGTTGTTGAAGTATATAATATTAACATGACCCGCTTTTGCATAGACATTACTGTATCCGTGTAGTCTCCTGCTGTTGTACCCAATGCTTTTCAAGTTTCAAAGTGTTGTGCATTCTGGGATGCTTTTCTGCTCACTGGGGTTGTAAAGAGTGCTTTTTACATTACCACAGTCTTCAGATGTTTTTTGTTTTTCGCACCATTTTGTTTAAACTGTGTAGACTGACTTAGGCAATGAGGAGTTTCTGAAATACTCAAACCCGCCTATCTAGAACCACAAACCGCTGTTGATTGTGCAAAGTCAGTGAGATCAATTTTTTTCTCCTTTTAGATGTTTCATGTGGACATAAACCGAAGCTCTTGACCTGTATCTGCATGATTTTACGCATTGTGCTACTGACTCCCTGATTGGATAATTGCATGATGTGTAAAGGGGTTCCTAATAAAGTGGCTGAGCTTGATAGCCAGGTTTGAAGGTAGGGTTCCACCCTTGATTCTCTGCTTAAATATTATTTACTATATGAACATTTATTAAAATAAATAAATCGCACCTAACTACAAACCTAGTACATTTGTAGCTGAATGAAAATAGAATGATGGAAATAGAATTATTTGGAAAATAATCCGGTTATTCACAAAAAAGGAAGTCCTTGTTGTTTTGGTTTTTTCTACGTATCCACGGCTGCTAATAAGTTATAGTGTAACATATGCATGTAAACCTCTGGAAGAGGAGAAATATCACTGAAAAGATAGAGTATCTGAAAAGATGTTAAATTATTCAGTAGAGCAATGACTCAGAGGGACAAAGGGCTTGGCCACAAAGGACCTGCTAATGAGCGAGTGCAAACAGAATTTAGGACAGTCTTGCATGTTTTATGGAAATTATGCTCTGTGTCTTTTAAAATGCTGAGTATAAAATATCCCATTTATATGTACTTGTGAGTATTTCAATGAACAGTAAACTGAGGTAAATGTTTATAGTCTATAGACAAATAGGACACTGCGTAATCGATCGTAAACTCAACTAATCGTCTTGTCAGATTTAGCACTTATTGAGGAACTAAACTGAGGAACCAAAACGCTCAGGCAGATATGCCCTTGAGTAAATTCGTGTGTGTGTGTGTGTGTGTGTGTGTGTGTGTGTGTGTGAATACGTATATACATTATGCATTCTTACTTGGCCAAACATTGAATTCACAATGGGCGTTAGGTCATTTTTCTCTTTCCCTTGCTGTTGCTTTGTCTCAGCTACCACCTCTACATCCACCTCTTCATCCCCATCTCCTGTTCTTTCATGTGGTGCAGACAGACTCTGTCTCCGTCCCCCGTTAGATTTAGATGTGTTGTTGACGGTCTCACCATTTTCAAGCTGCTTCTTCTGTTTCTCCACCGTCTTCTTAATGGCAGCTTGGACCTATGAACATCAGGAAGACGGTATAATATCATGTAGCAGAGGCAAGGGATGGGGCATGCACACACTTGGTCTATGTTCACATATGTGATACTTTTTTAAAGTAGCTGATCCTGCAGTAATGAATATTGACATTGTGCACAGGATGGGTTAGTTGTAACACCACTAGAGTTTGTTGGAACATCAGCAGCTTCTTTAAAAGCACCCAAATTTGGTTAAACACAGAGTTCCCAACGTTTGATTATGTTAGAAAATGCACTCTTAGTTAATATATGGAATTGGAATTGGCAAAATACAAGTCATTAGAACTGGTTAACATACAAGTGCAGTCAGTACTGGCACAACATGGGTACTCATTAGTGGTAAAACACTAGCGCTGTCTGAAACACAAGCTGACAGTTCTGGAAAACATGAGCCTTTGGGATTAGTAGTATTTCAAACAGGTAGAACTTGAGATCTTCGAATTGGCATAATATGAGTACCCCATGTTGGTAGAACATGAGATCACCAAATTAGCACAACCTGACCACCCAGTGTTGGTAGAATTTGAGATCTCCAAATTAACATGAGTACCCAGTATCAGAAAATGAGATCTCTGCATCAGCTTGATATGACTCCCCAATGCTGATGAGATATCCAGAATGACAGAACATGGGTACCTAATATTGGCAGAATTTGAGATCTTTGGATTAACATGAGTACTCATTGTTGATAGAACTTGAGATCTCCGGGTTGGTTTGAGATGTCTACCCAGTGTTAAAAGATAAAAAAGATATCCAGTTTAGCACAACACGTGTACCCAACAGAACTTGAGATCTGTAAATTAACATGAGTACCCAGTGTTGACAGAACTTGAGATCTCTTCGTTAACACAAATACCAAGTGTTGGTAGAACGAGATCTCCAAATTAGCGCAACATGACCAACCAGTGTTGATGGAACTTGAGATCTCCAAATTAACATGAGCACCCAGTACCCAGAAATTCAGATCTTTGAATCAGCTCGATATGAAAACCATGTTGGTAAAGCACAAGATATGTGGTTGGGCATAACTTAAAATTGCTAGTGTTGATAGAACTTAAGATCTTTGAATTAAAGATTTCCACATTAACATGACTACACAATGTGGTCAGAAATTTAGATCTCTGGATCGGCTCAATATGAGCACTCAGACATAGTAAAAATTCTAATGTTTTGATTGGTTCCCAGTGTTGGTAGAACATCAGACCTCTAGAATGGCTCAATATGAGCACCCAGTGTTGGCAAATTGGGAGATCTCAAACACTATGAGTGCCCAGTGTTGGTAGACTGTAAGATTTCTGAATTGGCTCAAACTGAATACCGAGTGTTGTGTAGTATAGGATTTCCAGACTTGCATAACATGATTACCCAGTGTTGGTCGAAGTCAAGATCTCTGGACAGGCTCAAAGTGAGTACCTAGTGTTTGTAAAATGAGAGACCTCTGGATCCATGCATGCCCAAAGTTGGTAGACTGTAAGATCTTTGAATTGGCTCTGAATAATCCAGCGTTTAACAGAACTCAAGATCTCATGTCCGGTCAACTGAGCTCTAGGTAATGACTATACAGGAGCCTTGGGTTTTAATAGAACATGAGCCTGCAGTCCTGGATATATCAGCTTGCTGCTCATACTGTTGATTCGAAACAGGCCAGGAAGCTTAAGCCACTGCGTATTTGGTTTAACTAAAGTCTCGGCAATTAATATAGATCAATAAATCACCTGGTGAAAAATAGATGTATTTACTTTAATTGGGAATACGTTTCAGTTCAGTTTTTGTTTTTTGACACAGCTTACATCATTAAGCTTGACAAACCACTAACATCAGTAACTTTACAATAACATGGTGGAATCTTTTGTTTGGAAGGAAGACATTTCATTTCATGACGCGAGTAACACTTTTAATAGCCAGTAAATCATCAATCATTAATCATCATAAAAATGTTTTGATATTTTGAGGCGAATTCTAATACATATCAGCTGAATTAAAAAGCACCAAATATGAGTGAAATTCTTGACAGATTATTAACCTAATTATCACTGACCATGATAAAATAAGATGATGAAATAAACACAATAATTAATTCATGTAACCATGGCCAACCACACTCCTGCATCAAATTCACACCATAAAACTCCCAAAATCTGTACATTATAGTAGAAACACTTATCTGAGATATTTCTAGAAAACAGAAGAAACAAATAATCGTGCATTTTCGTAGGTTTTAAACCCGTAGACATGTCCACACACCTGTTTCGGTGTTCTCTCCGGTGCAGCGCTCATCCCGCCACCACTGCCTCCCCCTCCCTGTCCCTCTCGAATGAGCATGAACATCGCCGCAACACTCTCTCGCTCCCTCTCTCTCTCTCTCTCTCTGTAATCTAACACCTGTCCTGCCCTTCCCGGTTTGTCTCTATCTGAAGAGTTTTCACTGAAGCTGCTGTCTTTCTATTTTGATTTTATTTACTCTCTTATATACTTGTTAGACATGAAATGAAAATAGTTTCAGATGGCTTTTAGTGTGTCAGAAGTGCACTTGCTTTTTCCCCACACTATCTTCCTTTGCCACATTTCTATTGCCTTTCATCTCTCTATGATGCTCTATATTTAAATCTAGTCTCTGATTTTCTTCAGTCTGCTAACATTCTGTCAAGCTCTCTCGCTCTCTCTCGATCTCTCTCTCTCTCTCTATCTCTCTCTCTATCTCTTTCTCTCTGTTTCTTGCACTCTGTCCAAGTGTGGGTGTTTTATGCTTTAGGGCTGAAGGATACAGTGTCTGTTCCTCAGCATATGTACCTCTTCCTGGTGAAATTCTATCCATCAGATACCCCCTTCTCACTTTCCTTATCTTACACACTCCATCTTTCCCTTCGTCAGTCATAAGGATGGAGTGTTTTGTTTGCGTTGGCCAGACGTATGGTATTCTGTGACCTTCATGCCAGGTGAGACAAGAAGAGTTGCTGCATCAGTGAATGTAATAAAGCGTGACCTGTAGCTTTGTGCACACTCATATATTGTTTTGTGCTAGCTCAATTTTCAATGCTTCATGCTTGTACATGTCTCCTTTTGGGTCAGAATTGGATCTGCTCTCTGTGTGTAGCCTACGTTTAATTATTTGAGGCATTCATTCAACAATAGAAAATGTCTCATGCTTTTTCCGACCCTTATTTAACTGCATCTTTTTGGAATGGTAGCCTTTCTTGTTGTTTTGCTGTTGATGTACTACTGATTAGCAGTGCAGTAATTACTCATTAGACTCTATTGACCTTGGATGTGAGAGCCTAATTAAGAACAAACGCTGCCTTTTTTTTTGTTTTTTTGTTTTGTCTTTTGCCCTGCTACATGAACATTACAGCTCCGAGACATGGCGCATGGAAAACTAATCTTTGAACAAATCAATTAATCGATTAACAAAACCGTGTTTGAATGAATGCAGCACATGAATTTAGACCCCTTTTCTTAAAGGGTGGGTATGCAGGTGGATATGATGAGGAAGAAATACACTATACACTAAATGGATTATTCATAAGGAAAGTAGATGGGTTGTTGATCTTTTGAGAAGTGGAACATATTGGCAGTGATGTCTCAAAATCCGTTCTCAAATTCAAGGTTTATTGGTCACACACACAACCATACGCAGTACGAAGTGCAGAGAAATGCTTTTTATGACTGTCCATGATATAAAAATGGAATTTACATAAACCAGAATAAAAGTAGAAAAAGTAACAAAAAAATACAAAATAAAAAAATACAATATAAAGGATATAAAAGATAGAAGGCAGCAACAGTATGGACTATATTTGGAATAAAGTGCAGATATGTTTTATGTGCAATGCAGTGCTGTGCAACACAGGTCGCTGAGGTAGCTGAAGTGAAATTGCTAACTATGTAATAAATATTTATAAATATAGGAGTATTATGGGTCTATTAACAGGAATGAATATTTTACAATTAACATTTTAATATACCGGGGTGGAAAGTAACAAACTACATGTAGGCTCGTTCATTTACTTGAGTACATGGTTCATCGTTTGTGTATAATTAAATCATAGTACATTTACTTAATTAGAATTTTAACAAGTAAAATATTAAACTTTGCTACATTGATTTTTAAACACAGTTTCAGAGCAATAATAATAATAATAATAATAATAATAATAATAATGACCTTGAAAGAATTGAATCCAATTAAAAGACAACATTTTAATTACATTTCAAGACGCAATCAAAATAAAGCAGTCTCATCTCAGGCACCAAACGCTTACTCAGTAGCAGCAATGTCTGGGACGGTTCAGACAGATGAGCTTCCCAGGCCCAATTTATTAGATATGCTCAAATATGTTCAAATTCTTCTTCTTCAAAAAAAACCCAGCATAATTATGCAAGCCAAAAGCTCACATTTCACAGCTCATCATCTAACCAGAGGACATGTGTAAGTACAGATAAGTCATTAGCTAGCTGAGTGAGCTAGAGTAGCTAGCCAGATCTTTCGAGGTTTTATAGTAAGAAAGCGTCAAAGTTCAGTAGTAACTGCCTGTTGTGTTAAATATTTTGTAGTTCCACTAAAGCCTGTAGGTGTAAAGGGCATCTTTGCTAGATAGCTAAATGTGTACCCTGCTGAAAAACAAACAAATAACAGAAACAATCACAGAAATCCTAATGGTTTCCACTACAAATACCATTACAAACCATCAGCTAAGCATTAAAACAATTAATATTGCCATTATTGGTCCTTAATTGTATCCACTAGACATAATATGCCACCAATAGAAGGTAAGAAATTACCACGAGAGACCCACAGGGACCATTACAGTTTCCATTAAAAACCAATACAATTCCCATTATAATCATTAAACCCATTACAAATTCTATGAGGGTCCCCGTTGTTTTTTTTCAGCAGGTTATCTAGAAACATGTATTAATTAACATGAGCTAGCTAGCTAATGAATTTTGCAAGCTACTGAAACCCAAACAGCATTTGGCTAGTCAGTTAACAACACTTCTTTATAATGGAGGTGTTTTTTCACTTCAGCATATTTGAAGTGAACTTGGTTCTTTCCATCCATCCATTTTCCATACCACTTATCCTGGATGGGGTGCCAACCACACCCACCCACACACACACACACACACACACACACACACACATATTCACACTACGGACAATTTGGAAATGCCAATCAGCCTAAAATGCATGTCTTTGCGTTGGAAACCGGAGTACCCAGAGGAAACCCCTGAAGCACAGGGTGAATATGCAAACTCCACGCACACAGAGAGGAGGCGGGATTCAAACCCTTAATCCCATTGGTGCGAGGTCTAAGCGTGCTACACGTCATGTAGATATATGAAAAAGTAATTACTCAGCTAGCTTTTCGCCAGAAGACTCATTTACTCTTACTTGAGTCATTTTCTTGACTACTTTTACTTTTACTCAAGTGAATTATTACTACAGTAGCAGTACTTTTACTCAAGGTGGTATGTTTCATATTCTTTCCACCAGTAAAACTGACATAATCTCATTTTCCTTTGGGAAAACTGTCTTTATTATTGAGTCGCAGCACTTTAATTGATTTTATATTAACAACCTGGTTAAATAATATACACAAATGATCCACTACTGTATAATTAATGGATAAACACTAAAAAAAACCCACATATAAAGCAAACGCTCATAAACACTAAAACTCTGCAACATAGAGGAAATACAAGGACAGAACTATGTGAAGGAGACCGACACCGTTGAATGTTAGACGAGTAAAATAACACTGAATACCAAGTACATGTTTGCTACCCAATGGTATTGAATTACTGTCTATTAAAAGAAGGAAAGGAGAGTGAAGATTACAGGAAGGTGAGAGGAAAAGGAATTTAAAGTTTGGTAAAAATGCAATGATTGCTAATAGACAGAAATCGGAGGTTGTAATGTAAACAGGGTCTGTTGTTTATTCATTGTTTTATTGTTTTATTAGTTAAGTGTAAACATTTTTCAGAAATAGACTGTCCTGAACTTTGATAATTTCATATATTAAGTTCATATCCTACAAATCATTGTTTAATTTCTGATATCGAGTCAAAGAATTTAATCAGGAGAGCTATAAAATATATTTTCGGATATGTACGAATTCCTAGAAAGCCAACAATTCGAGGCAATCTCATCAGAATGCTATGTGTGATTGAAATTGTACCTTAAACCAGCAGAAAAAAATGGATTAAGTGACTCACTGGATTATGTCCTGTGCCAGGTTAAGGGCAATGAGATTGCATCCTGGCCCCAGCACCACTGACAGGCGAACTGTCTCGTTCGGATGAATTAAACATCTCATGAAAGCAATCTGTTCGACCTTCTGAAAATCGCTGAGAAATGCTGTGTTGCTTCCCATCTGCGCAGACAATCCTGCAGTGAGAAATGTGTACAGAAAGCGTTTAGGCGTGTATAGGTGAAGTTTTGGTGAAAATGCCTAACTTTTAAAAATGACTGAGATGTCACATCTCAACCCTGAGCTGTCTCAGGGTTAAAGACAGGATGGACACAGTGACAGACTGAGTTTGAACTCATGACCTCCTGAGTTACAGGCAAGTCATCTGATTAACGCCTATCACTGCTCACAGATACGGGAGGTGCCTCATTCTCATCCTCAACTCAACTCCATTGTGTCAACCACAAGGTATAAAGTCAGCATGAAACAAACACTGTACCACTTTCAATACATTGAAAGAAATAATAATAATAACTTTTTAAAAAGTACATTTCCAACAAATGGGTCATTAAATGCAGATTGAAGAAAAATCAAATGCTTATTATTCTAATTCTGAATAAATTCAATAAAAACATTCTGTGCTGAATTGTCCCATTAAAATTATATTAGATGCCATCTTGGTTTTTGAGATATTATTATGATTAGCTTTAGATATAAAAAAGTAGCCAAGAGTATATGTGTGTATATATATATATATATATATATATATATATATATATATATCCATCCATCTTCTATACCACTTTATCCTTTTGAGGGTCACGGGGAAACCTGGAGCCTATCCCAGGAAGCATCGGGCACAAG
>JANDJT010000217.1:25191043-25201725 GCA_024331685.1 Stegophilus panzeri | reverse complement strand
AGTTATAGTGTTTGTACTTTGTAGTGGAAATTACTTACTTACTTACTTACTTACTTACTTACTTACTTACTTATTTAGTCAGAATATTAGTTCGTAAGTAATATTTGAGGCTTGGGTGGTTTCAAAGGAGATGAGCTCTCTGGAGTGTTTCTACTTCCAGGTCAGGAAGCTGTCGATCCAAATCTCACTAGCCAATGAGAGTCAATCACTGTTTAAAAGCCCCGCCCACACGAGAGGTTTAGTGCCAGAACAGCGAAAGTAAACGGAAACTCTGGCAGCGCGTTCATAAACCATGATTAGCGAAAACAAAGTTTAGAAAACTGTTAACAAAGAACGCTGTTTATTTGAAGATCATGTTAAATTTTTGCCACCGAGTTCACCGTTTTCAGTTTCTGAGAGTTTTTCTTCTTTCTCCTTGTATGTTTTTGTTCGTTTCTCGAAAGGTTACGTTCAATACATCTGGCACAAATTTAATTCCCTAGTCCTGAAGACTTCGGTGTAAGTTTTCCTGTGGTGGAAAACTTGCTGTTACAAAGCGCTGACACTGGAGACTCCTTCCATAAATGTTAAATAAATTTCCTTACAGAAAGCTTCACCATATCAGTAGTTATAGGTTTTGTTTTGTTAAATAACAACACCATTTTAAAGTTTCCTATTAGGCTTAGATTATGTGGCACATCTGCCTTACAAGTCCCTGTGAACAAGCTGTTGCTATAGAAACGATAACGTATTAGAGCGAGTGCATTAATATAAACCAGCTGCTGTTATAGGACATTAACCAATGCCTTATGACTAATCAGATTTGAGAATTCAACAGCACTGTGGTTCTTTTCCTTTCCTCAGGATCTACATTAACTTTTTCGACATGGACGCATCGAACGTGGCCTGGAACAACTCCACCTTTGCTTAAAGGAACTGGATTTTCTCATCTATTACCAATACATCCATTCCTTCAGAAGTAATAAACAGCAGAGCACTAGAGATATGATAGATTTTGCTCTACAAAGCACTTGGATTTAGATTTGCTTTATTTGAATTGTAGATCATAGAGGTTACATGTCAGGTTACTGTTTGTTTTTTCCTGTTAAGATCTTAACGTCACTTCACAAGCTTTACAAAAATACAGAATAAATATTAAACATAATTCTCTGATTAATGATTTGGTTTTCATATTTTTGGAACAAAAGTATGAGTATGAATAAACTTGGAAATTGCTGCTTCACATGTGTTTTGTGATCGTGTCTATGTAATATATTGGCAGATATCACATCGAAGGCTTCATTTATGAAATATAAATGACGATCATGAATAAAAGATTTATGAACGAGCTTATTTTACTGTCTGTGGAGGTTCACGTGTTCTCCTTGTGTCTGTGTGGGGTTACTCAGGATTCTCATTCTCTTCCACCTCCCAAAAACATGACAGCTTTTCTAAATTGCTCCTAGGTGTGTACATGGTGCCCTTTGATGAACTGGTATCCCATCCAGGGTGTATTCCTGCTTCACACACGGTGTTCCAGGGATTTCTGTCTTAGCCCAAAGAATTCATGTTCATAGTTTTAGTCATTTATAATTCCTAAGAGACATTAAAATTAATGATTGAGAATTTATTTTGCAAGACTTTACTTGTTAATTCTATATACGTTGTGCACGTGAAGCTGACAATACTGAAATTTATTTCGACCAACAAGACATTTGGTGTGTTAGGTTTTACAGATGTCCCTTAATTAGCATTAGAGTATCTTTTTAGATCAAATGCAAAGCAGATGTAGATATTCTTTTCATCCACAAACTATCAGACATGAGTAAGACGTATGTATCGTTTTATCTGGAATGGTGCATGTAATGTAACCCTGTTGAAAAAAAACAATACAAATACCATTACAAACCACTACAAATACCATTTAAAAACCATCAGCTAAGCATTAAAACCATTATCAGTCTTTAATGGTATCCACTAGACATAACATGCCACCAATAGAATGCAACAAATTACCAGTAGAGACCCACAGGGACCATTAAAGTTTCCATTAAAACCAATACAATTCCCATTATAACCATTAAAACTATTACAAATTCTATGAGGGTTTCTATTGTTTTTCAGCAGGGACCTTTATTTAGATTTTAAAGAGTGAAGCTTTTTTAAAGGTACATGAGTTATCCTTAAGGTCAAATTATATAAATAAACTATATCTTAAACCTAAAATTTATATTTTTAAAAGTAAAATACGCACAAAATGGCATGCTTGTTGGTGCCAGACATGCTGGTTTGAGCATTTCAGAAACCATGCCTGGTCAATTTTTTTCCAAAACTGTCCAGTTTTGGTGATCCTGTTACTGTTCTTAGCTAACAGGGGTGGAACCTGAAGAAGAAGCGGTTATATATCACATATACATCACAGTGAAATTCTTTTCTTTGCATATCCCAGCTGGTTAGGAAGCAGGGGTCAGAGCACAGGGTCATCCATAATACGACACCACTGGAGCAGAGAGCGTTAAGGGCCCAAGGGCCAAACATTGTCAGCTTGGCAGTACTGGGGCTTGAATCCCCAACCTTCTGATCAGTAACCCAGAGCCTTTACTGTTGAGTCACTTGATGTGGTCTTCTGCTGTTGTCGTCCATCCACTTCAAACATTCAGCGCGTTGTATGTTCTGAAATGCTTTTCTGCTCATCATGGTTGTAAAGCGTGGTTACCATAGCCTTCCTGTCATCTCGAACCAGTCTGACCTTTCTCAACAATGCATTCCCAGTTGCTACTGGATGTTTTATTGTTTTTCGCATCATTCCGTGTAAACTCTAGAGACTGTTGTATGTGAAAGATCCCAGAAGCTCTGCAGTTTCTGAAATACTCAAACCAGCCCTTTTCCCCATTCTGAGGTTAACACTCTTTACATCCATGGTGAGCAGAAAAGCATTTCAGAACTCACAACACACTGAACCTTTGAGTGTCACTCCTATCAGACACAGGATCACAGAAACTTCACAGCTGAAGATTGGTGTGGGGGGAATATCACTTGTTTTGGTTTTTCTCCTCAAACTTTAACTGTCCAGATCACACAAGCTCTTGACCTGTGTCTGTATGCACGTGTGTGCGGTTGTATCCACGTGATTGGACAATGGCATGAAAGTGCGTGTGTACGGGTGTTCCTAATAAAGTGGATGGTGAGTATTAAAGGCAGTCATGGCTCTCCTCCACTGTTAGATGGCGCGCCTCATCGCTTTTCCGGAGAAGAAACTTCTCTCTATTGTTGTGCACGAGAATGGCGACGCGCGCTAAAGCAGGTATAATAAACCTCTGATTATTATCTTGGTTTAAATTGTAGTTAAGGCATGCATCTTACAAAATATGGCAGTTTAACTGAGAAGAGATAGAAAACACAAGATAAGTGATGCATTTAGAAATTACACGGGGTTCATATCCTTCTGTGTCCTTCTATATCCATCTCGTGCAAAGTAGTACAAATGATATAAGACCATGTTTTATCTATCTTATAGAGTGCAT
The DNA here is from genome assembly GCA_024331685.1 of Stegophilus panzeri. Taxonomy (NCBI): domain Eukaryota; kingdom Metazoa; phylum Chordata; class Actinopteri; order Siluriformes; family Trichomycteridae; genus Stegophilus; species Stegophilus panzeri. Next base: position 25,198,222 of record JANDJT010000217.1, on the reverse strand, counting down.
TTAGTTCCAAACACTATGAGCTACGTGAAAAGGATTTGCACCTGAAGTTGGTCTTTTGAGGACGTGCTTACCTGAGCCGTTTTAATTATGTAACATGCACGTGCATTTGCAGAATATCCTGAGTGCAGTGTAACTGGTCACGTGAGTCCTCAATAGTTAGAAATATTGAATAAGCAAATGTTCAAATACTATTCTGCGTTGTGCTACGACTTAAATGAACACGAGAAAGATAGACTCTACTGAGTTTGCATGACTTGCATAAGATTAACAGGCCAGAGTGGCAAGATTTCTTTAAAGGAAGTCCACCCTGAAAACACACTTAAGTATCCTTATGACATATTTGTGATGTGATTAGTGATTCTGGTGTTTGTTTGGTGGTTGGGGCTGTATTTGTGATAATCCTGAGATGTTAGTAGTTGTCCAACACTTGCGTCAAAATGTTTTGTTCATGCATTGTTCATGTTCATGCACAAGGAATAAGTCAGGTTTTGAACTTCTCTCTGAAGAAACAAAAGAGCAAGAGCTTTTCTTTACTCACTCAACCATTTTTTTATGTGATGTTTAGATTCATATTAATGAGAAATCCAACATTATTCAAAGTCCCAGAATGCCATGCAAGCTATACGACACAGATGCATGATGTACGAGACGATGGGTGTGATGGTGTTGACTGGTATTAGTATGAAGCTTTGGAAGCTGATCTGTTTGAGCAAAGTGTATGCATGAGGAGGTGAAAGAGCTGGACAGACTAAAGTGCCGCTGCATTGCTCTGTTTAGGTAGAGATTAAGACATTGGCCTAATCCCATGTCTCAAATTAGGCACAATTAAGGATGCAGAAGCCATTATTTCATGCCTTGTGTATTGCACCTATAGGGAGTTATTTGGGATTAAACTGTTGAAAGATGCATTGATGACCTCCAAGTCCCTCCAAAAGAGGGTTTATGTAAATAAGTTGCTATTATTCTGACCACTGTACTGCGATTGGTGTAAAGTACACTACAGTCTCCATATACTTATACTACATTTTGTATGTGTGTGTATGCAGGTCGTGGGACAAAGCGCAAGGCAGACGTGATTGCAGAGGCAGAGCCCGTGGCAAAGCAGGATAAAGGAAACGAGGGTGAACGGGGGGATGATGAAGGCCAGAGAGTCATTATCGAACACTGGTCAGTATGCAGGGTAGAAGGAAAACCATTTGCTTTGTTGCTAATTTAAATCCTGGATGACTGATGGATTTTTCAACATGATTAAGGAGCAGTTTAGAATTGATTTGGTTTAGCAAAACTGAAGTCAAATTGAGCTTCTGTTACACATGATTGTTTTTGAATATTACATGCCAGATGATTCCAGTAAAATGGAAAGAGTATACAGTTACAGAGAAGTGACCCAGGACGGGATTCTGATCCAGAGCCATCCTTTAAAACCTGAACATAACTAGTATCTCAGTCATAGAGTTAGATTTTTCTCTTTTTCCCCCCCTTGGTGATATCACATGTACACTCAAATCTGTTTTGATCTTGTTACCAGGTGGTCTTAGTCTGTAAATGTATTCATTTTATCTCTTTATTTTACCACAGGAATCTTGCTAAGGTATACTCTCCTTTACATAAAAGCTCCATTTTTGGAATTCTGAATAGTCTTTTCCTTTTTTTCTTTCTTTCTTTTTTTTTTTTTATGAGCTTAGATGTAAAATTGTTCTTGTATTGTGTTCTTGCAATGCTTGAAATTCTGTTTTTAATGGTATTCCTTGGTGGGAAGGGTGAGTTTTAATGTAAAACAATAATTGTGTCCTGTTAGGAAGTTTTGTTTTCTTTTTAATATTAAAAATGTCAAAAGATAATATTTAAATGTGCATTTACATGTCTGTATTCTCAGTGTTTAGTATGGTGGGTCTCTCTCTCTCTCTCAGTAAAAGCTGACGTGTGTATGGGCGGAATGCCGATGCTGTGCGTGAGGCTCTACTCTCCGCACATCCTGAGCTTCATGTGGTGCTCAACCCCAAGAAGCCTCGACGCAACAGCTTTGAGGTCACTCTAATTGAGGGGACGAAAGGTAGTTTTACAGCCGAACACACAATAGTTTTAAATGCCAAAAATTACATGGGATGTAAAGACCCCAGTGAAATGTTTTTCTTTTTTTTTAAAAGCTAGTATAGTCTGATGTGCACTTACTAGTAGTCATTAAGAGCACCTTCAGTACACTTAATTTTCTTTAAGTCTCTGTACCAAAAACTGAGTAATTCAGTCAATAATTTGGCAAATTTTAAGACTTGTGCATATAGTATAATGTTGTCATGTGACAAAATTCAGAGAACACTGAAAGTCTTTATAGTCCATGCTTAAACAGCTCACACTTTATATACTCTCACACAGCATGTCATGAGCAGCTTTATTTGGAGGATCCATGTAAAAGCTCATTTTGTATGATATTTCTCCATGTATCTTTTCAGAGTTGGTGTTGTGGACTGGTCTCAAGAAAGGTCCTCCCCGTAAACTGAAGTTTCCAGAGCCTGCTGAGGTTGTAACTGCCCTGGAGGATGCCATAAAGAGCAAGTAGAAATTGTGAGGAAAGGTGTGAATTTTCATGGATTTCACCATAGTGCTAATGAATGTTTGACACTTTAAAATGTCATTAAAATTCAGATTCATATTCTACTGCAAACTCTTTTCAGGACATGTAAATGACTGCTAAATTAAATGTGTCTTTATCTTAACTTTCAGTTAATCATCTTGAGTTTCTTGGATGCATAATGATGAGGATGGACCAAATGGATGACTTCCAGTCTGTTCTCTGATGTGTTTAGCATCCTAACCTGGATCATTGCTGCCTCCTCGTGATCTTCTGTTTACTTCTTTTGAGTTCACAAGCTGATGTGTGTTCTTACTTTTAACCGTGGTTATATCATTAGACGTTTCTGTAGACTTGTGCTTCATTACTTCTTGGGAAATGGGTTTGGTACACTATGGCCAAAATTATGTGGACACCAGACCATCACACCATTGTGTGATGTCCTTGTTGAACAACCCATTCCAGATTATTTTTTTTTTCTTCTGTTTTATAATAAGCTCCACTCTTCTGTGAAGGCTTTCCACTAGATTTTGGTGTATTGCTGTGGGAATTTGTGTTCATTCAGCTATATTAGTAAGAGCATTACTGAGGTCAGGCACTGATGTTTGGTGAGGAGGCCTGGGGTGCAGTTCATCCCAAAGGTGTTCATTGGGGTTGAGGTCAGGGCTTTGAAGATCATTCAAGTTCTTCTGCTCCAACCTTAGCAAACCATGTCTCCATGGAGCTCCTTTTGTGCACACGGACATTGTCATGCTTTGGGATTGCCTCCTTTAGTTCTACTGAAGAGAAATTGTAATGCTACAGCATACAAAGCCACCCTATACAATCGTGTGCTTCAACCTTTGTGCCAACGTTTTGAGGAAGACCCACGTATGGGTGTGATGGTTAAGTATCCACATACTTTTGGCCATATAGTGTATGTTTGGTATATTAAAATCTGCTATAAACATCGTTTTGAATTCGTAAACGTCTACTGTTTTGTGTATAAAAGAGATTTAAAAAAAAAAAAAAAAATGTGTTTTTGTACTATTTCGCCTCTATTTTTCTTTCATTTTCCGACATGAAGCGTTCTTTGAATAAGTGTTTCGCAGTTGGGGGCGGGGCACCTGTCCAGTGCTTTCGTTACACGTCATCACCATGCGACCGAGTTGCCCTGACGCTGGTGCATGATTTGAAAACACGAGGGATACATTTGGAGTTATTTTTTTTCTTTAAAAGTAAGCCAGTTTACCTGGGTTAAACACTCATATGAGCTTTTTAGCGGTTGAACGGACGACTTAAATAAAATAACGAAAAATCAAATAAATTAACCAAGCTGCTACTTTCTAGCACACCTCCATAGCTAACAGCTAACTCATCGAAACATAACGTTTCCTTCCATCAAAACGTATTTAATTCGATTTAATCAGTAGCCAGCAATTATTTCAGACGAATAATTTAAACAATAATAAGCCAGGATAGTAAGAATAACGTTAATTGTGCTTGTGGTTTGAATTTAAGCATGTATGGTAAGTGAGTGATTATACAATGGCTGGTAGGAAGTAGGTACACTTTGTTAAAATTGGTTTAGAGAGAAATCGAGTTTAAGTGTCCCGTCGCTGTCCTCTCCTCTCCCAGGCATGAGCACTGAAGCGCCCGAGAAAGCCGGTGACGAAGGCCCGAGCTCCGGAGGAGGCGCGGGGAGCGGCGGGGGTTCGCGCTTTGATCTGGAGAAGGAGACCGAGCTGCGGTTTGAGGTCGAGGCCGGAGAACGGGTGCAGCTCGAACTGCTGTCCGGTTTGGCCGAGGTGTTCGGGTCCGAACTGAACCGGAACAAGAAGTACACATTCGGGCCTGGTTCGAAGATCGCTGTGTTCACGTGGCAGGGATGCAGCCTGTCACTCAGCGGCAAGACCGAGGTGAGGTGGTGGTCATATGTTCACAGCCAGATGTCGCCGTGTGTTCATTTGCATATTCATGTAGTCGTCGTTTTCATTTGCATATCATAATGAATTAAGATTCTGAGAGAAATGGAATTGAGTCTTATCAGAATGGAAAATAATCCATACCAGGGTGCTGTGATGTGGCACAATGCGAAGTGGAGTGCCATTACCAACGCATAGTGAATTATTTTTGATTAAAGGGATAGTTCACCCAAAAATTAAAATTCCGTCATCAGTTACTCAGCCTCATGGCGGTCCAAACCCATAAGACTTTCGTTCATCTTCAGAACACAGACGAAGACATTTTAATGAAACCTGGTAGATTTCTGTCCCTTCAGTTTACATTCCAAGTAACCAAAACTTGCAAGCTCCAAAAAAGTTTGTAAATGCATCATAAAAGTGATCCATGTGACTCCAGTGGTTTAATCCCAATTTTATGAAGTGATACAAATGCTTTGTGTGCGCAAAAAGAAAACTAAAGTCTTGATTAACAAAATATCTTCGCTTCCGCGTGGATCTTGGACGCATGCGTGTTGTGTTGACGCGAGAGAGAGCAAAAAAACAAAGTCCTCCTCTATGCCGAAATCTGCAGACATCTTTGTTAGAAAGATTGTTCTATGTGGCTCAGTTTGTGTACAGCGTCCTTCTTTCTCTGCTGTAAACAGTGCGATGATTTCGGGTCCCGTTGTATCGCGTTCCAATGGGAAAGTTGGTTACTTGGGCTGTAAACGGAGGGACAGAAATCTCCCAGATTTCATTCAAATGACTTCATTTGCGTTCCGAAGATGAACGAACGACTTGCCGGTTTGGAACGAAATGAGGGTGAGTAATCGATGACAGAATTTTCATTTTTGGATGAACTATCCCTTTAACCACAAAGTGTGTAGTGTTTTATTTCAATTACTATGTTACTATCGATTACTATGTTTACATAATGAATGAATTATGTGTCACACATTGGGGGGTACGGTGGCTTAGTGGTTAGAATGTTTGCCTCTCACCTCCTGGGGTTGGGGGCCTCTGCGCTGTGTGTGTGCAGTTTGCGTGTTCTCCCAGTGCTTTGGGGGTTTTCTCCACATACTCTGGTTTCCTCCCCCAGTCCAAAGACATGCACTGTAGGCTGACTGGTGTTTCGAAATTGTTTGTGGTGTGTGAATGTGTATTCGATTGTGCCCTGCGATGGGTTGGCACCATGTCCAGCGTGTTCCCCACCTTGTGCCCTGAGTTCCATGGGATTCAAATTCATAAGCATTAGCATAAGCATTATAGTGGATGGATGGATGGACGGACAAGCTACGTCACTTACGTTATAGCCACAATAAACAGTTGTACCCTCACCAGCATTTCTCTCTCTCCTTCTTTCTCTCTCTCTGGTCAGTGGGAAACATTGATGATCAGTGATTGGTCAGTAGGAAACAGCGATGATCAGTGATTGGTCAGTGGGAATCAGCGATGATCAGTGATTGTCACGGTGTTTGGGAGCCTAGGCTCATATAAGCGCAACGCAGTCAGGCTTTTCACACTTGTGGCGAGTCGACTGAACCTGCTCTCTCAACTGTAATGTGAGCTGGAGAGCTGAATCGAGTACCGGACAGTCAATAATGTCTGCTCAACAAAAGTTTTGTTGCTAAGCTCCAATAACAAGTCACCAAATCTAGCGGCAGAATCTCTAAATTGGCAACACTGTGGCGATGATGTGACTGGGTGTGTGAATGCATCGTATTGCATCACAGAAACTCAGTAGACATTTTATTTGTATACAGGTTACATATGTGTATTCCGGGTATGCAATTCTAGACTGTAGGCTGTCTGCGCTGTACATAATATCAGCTGCCCTCAACCCAATCCATCAGTGGAAAGCCAACATGGTGACAAGAAGAAGAAGAAGCACCCAATAATATCTGGTCAAGAAGGTTCTAATGGTGGTGTGTATGGTAGGTGTAATTAAGTTTGCCAGTGAGTGTGGATGCAAGGCAGCTGGCACCTAAGGTGTATGTCTGCATGTAACTGGTGACGCTTTCTATCTCTTTCACTGTATGCAGGTGGCTTATGTCTCCAAAGACACGCCTATGCTGTTATATCTGAATACACATGCTGCATTGGAGCAAATGAGACGGCAGGCTGAGAGGGAAAACGAGAGAGGGCCGAGGGTACGTCACCTTTCACATCTCATTGTTCTGCATTTTAGTTACAGACGTGTAGTGATGGAAGAAAATTTGAATAACCACTCTGTGCATTTGTGTAGGTCATGGTGGTGGGGCCGACCGACGTGGGGAAATCCACAGTGAGTCGTCTGCTGCTGAACTACGCCGTGAGGCTGGGCAGGAGGCCCACGCTTGTGGAGCTGGACGTTGGCCAAAGCAGCGTAAGAGAATATGACCTAGGAAAGTTATATGGTGCCCTCCGCTAATATTGGCACCCTTGGTAAATATGAGCAAAGAAGGCTGTGAAAAATTCTCTTTGTTGTTTGATCTTTAGTTAAAAAAAAAATCACAAAAATACTCCGCTCTCATGGATATCAAACAATTGCAAACACGACACAGGTTTATCCCAAAAATATCTTTTAAAAGCACCCTTTTAGTCAATACTTTGTGCTACCTCCCTTTGTCATGATAACAGCTCTGAGTCTTCTCCTATAATGCCTGATGAGGTTGGAGAATACATGGCAAGGGATCTGAGACCGTTCCT
>JANDJT010000217.1:25178895-25190890 GCA_024331685.1 Stegophilus panzeri | reverse complement strand
TTGATTTTGTGGTCAGTAAACCATTTCTGTGTTGATTTTGATGTATGTTTTGGATCATTGTCCTGCTGGAAGATCCAGGATCCAAGCTTTCTGGCAGAGGCAGTCAGGTTTTCATTTAATATCTGTTGTGTTTGCGATTGTTTGATATCCATATTAGCAGAGAATTTTTGTGAATTTTTTTTGAACAAAAGATCAAAAGGTTCAACGATAAAGACAATTTTTCATATTTACAAAGGGTTCCAATATTAGTGGAGGGCACTGTATAGTCTATTATCAGAGTTTAATGAGACAACTGCTCGATGGATTGTCTGTAGCCATTTTTGTCTACTAAAGGAAAAATGTTTCATGCTGTTTTATATTTTCAGGTGTCTGTTCCAGGGACAATGTCAGCGTTGTACATTGAGCGTCCAGCAGATGTCGAGGAAGGCTTCTCCGTCCAGGCTCCTCTAGTCTTCCACTTTGGCTCCACGACACCAGGGACCAATATCAAACTCTATAACAAGGTGAAGACACTTATCTGGGATATACCGTTGAGTTTAAATTGCTTGTTTTTGTTACATTTACAGCCTTTAGCAGACACTTTTATCCAGAGCGACTTATAGAAGTGCTTTGGAGTCTCTATCAAAAACACATCCTCATACTAGTTCTCTAGGTCAGGGGTTAAGAATACTATTGAGAACATTTTATGAAAACCAGTAGTTTAAAATTATTGGCATTAATTAAAGAATATAAAAAAAATAAAGAATCTGAGCCAACACAAGGGCATAAACGAAGACGAATGAAACAAATCGTTCAATTATGACAAAAGAAACGGTGGCGTATAAGTGCTCACTTATTATCGTTAATATTTACATTTACGGTATTTGGCAACTTACATTTATCTCATTTATACAACTGAGCAGTTCAGGGATAAGGGCCTTGCTCAGGGGCCCAACAGTGGCAGCTTGGCATTGCTGGGATTTGAACTCACAACTTATTATGTAATATTTTTTGCCATAGAAGTGAGTCAAAATAACTTCCATTTCTACCATTCAGCCTTTTACCATCGTTTTTCATTTCGTGCTCCCAGCGGTCTGTACACTTGACCTTTTATGGAGTTTTGTGGGCGTCACTATATGCAAATGAGCTGTGTCAGGAACGCGCTTTGCATGATACGGGCGATGAACATGTTCATGCGAGCACAAAGAAATGCGTTTTCCGAAACTTTTATAAATCCGACGGAAAGTATTTGTATGGTTTAGCAAACCGTAAGCAAACGTTTACGTGCAACTTTACCTAAAAGATTGATTGATGAGGCCTAATAAGGACTACCTGCTGATAGCGGTGCCAGTAAGATTTAGGCCTTGCTTCATCTCTAGGTGAGTGATGCATCAGTGCTTTAGTCTTTTAGTATGTCTAGTAGTAGCACAATGGAATGAAGGTCAAAAACCTAATCTGTTGTCATCCTGCAATCCCTCTAAATACTCTCTGTGTGTGTGCATGTAGCTGACGTCCTGCCTAGCGGAGGTGTTCTCACAGCGCTGTGAGGTGAACCGGAAGGCCAGCGTAGGAGGCTGCATCATCAACACGTGCGGCTGGGTGAAGGGTTCAGGATACCAGGCACTGGTCCACTGCGCTTCAGCGTTCCAGGTGGACGTGGTGCTTGTCCTCGATCAGGAACGCCTGTACAACGAGCTCAAACGGGATCTGCCACACTTTGTCCGCGTGGTGCTGCTACCCAAGTCCGGCGGTGTGGTAGAACGCTCCAAAGACTGCAGACGGGAGACACGCGATGATAAGATCCGTGAGTATTTCTATGGTTTCCGCAGCACCTCATTCTACCCACATGCTTTCGACGTGCGCTTCTCGGATGTGCGCATCTACAAGATCGGAGCACCCTCCATTCCGGACTCGTGTCTGCCACTGGGCATGTCGCAGGACGACACACAGCTGAAGCTGGTGCCAGTGAGCCCAGGGCGTGACCTGACCCACCACGTGCTGAGCGTTAGCTGCGTGGAGGACGACGCCGAGGCAGGGGAGAGCCGCAGCAGGGGTATTTTAGAGAGTCCGGTTTGTGGCTTCATCGTGGTTACGGCTGTGGACACTCAGGCTCAGGTGATGACCGTACTCGCTCCAGCACCCAGACCGCTGCCTCGACACACACTCCTCATCATGGACATTCGCTTCATAGACCTCAAATGAAGACGTGGTGGGAAGGGTGGGGATGAGCGGGAGGGCCAGGGGTGGGGTGGGACATGCTGGGAAAAACAGGAATGTGGAAATGGAGTGAGATTATCATCTGTACATGAACTGAAGTGGGATCAGCAGATGGAGAGATCACTGTGCCCTTATTTTACCAGTGCTTATTCCTCCTCATGTTGATTTTTATTCCTCTCATATTATTGGTCCCTACTTTCTCTCACCCTCATTTTCTCTTTCTGCTTTTCCCACATTTTCTCCATGTCTCTCTCTTCTTTTTTTATTTTTTTTATTTTTTTTTTAATCTCTTTCACGCTTTATTTCTTTGTACATCCCTTCAGTTTCTTTTCTTATTCATTTGTTCTCACTCTTCCTTTCTTTCTCACATTTTTTTTTCTTTTTTTTTCTAATTTTTTCCTTCTTTCCCCATACTTTCTTACTTTTTCTTTCCTTAGTTTGTTCTTTCTTTCATTGTCATTTTTCTTGATGTCTCTTCTTTTATCTCATTTCTGTCTTTATTTATTTCCATTCTTGTCTTTCATTCTCACATTTTCCTTAATTTCTCACACATGGGCTTTCATTTTAATCCAACCTTTCTTTAATTTTTCTGTTTCGTTTTTCTTTCTTTCTTTAGTTTCTTTCTTCATTCCATTTCTCTTTCATTCTCTCTCACCTTTCGCATCGCTTCTTTCTTTCTTGTCTTGTCTCTCAGATATATTTTATTTGGTAAAGTATTTTAGACAGATGTTTCTAATAAACGTGTTGAACTGATTTGCCTTGTTCTTATGTAAAATAAACAAATAAATAAATAAACCTGCCGTTTGTTCACTCTGACAGAGTGGTGTTTTACAATAAATCCTTGTTTCCCTTTCAAGTTTAAATATAAAGCTTTGGTGTTTTATTGGCTCTTCGTGGTGATCGGTGTGTGGAAATGTGGTGAAGACGGGAGTGTGTGAGTTATTTTACACCTGAACCGATGGGAAGTTGAGGCAGTAAGGAGTTGACTCAGGGGAGCGGGCATCAGAGACATTTACACACACACACACACACACACACACACTGGAGCTTTCACCCTATTCCCTCACACACCATCCAGGTACGTTAATAATCACTTCATAATGCTTAAAGTAGATATCGATTTGTCAGGGAAAGCAGTAAACTCCACTATACTCTCTGGACTGACATTACAGCGATAAGTCTCGGCACTGCAGATGCAACATTAGCTAGCTGGCTAATCCTCTAACCTGAAATGTTTAGTGTTTTGTTTTGGACATAAACTTGTGAGGTGACGTGTAGAAAACACGTCGAAGACCTGCTCAAGCTTAAGCTACTTTACTACACGGATGAAAACAATAAGAGGATTTAAACGTCCATCTGTCAGTCGCTAAACTAGCTGGCTGAAACTAGCTAGCCGAGTCATAAATATTGGCCTACCCTGAAAGACCTTAAGCTCTAACTCTTAGCTCCGAATAAAGACCTGCTGGACACACTGAAACCGTAAGATAAATAAAATCTTGTCTTGTGTATATATATATATATATTTTTTTTGAACATTTTCCTTGTTTTTTCTTTCTTTCTTTCTCCTAGACAATTCATTTTTCTGAAATGTCCCAGCTAGCTAGTTTAGCTCGTAGTATCGCAGGCCGTTTCTTTCCGCTGTGTTTCGACAAACTTTTTGCTATCTCTTTCTCTTTCTCTGTTCTTCTTTTTTTTTCTTATTTTGCGCACTTCACGTGTACGAGAACCATTTTTTATTGTTTTCTGAAGGGTTAGACTTTGAAAGAAACACCGTGTGATTGGTTAAAAGGCTTTGTTTTCAGGACTGGGGGATTAGTTTGAGAAGATTGGCGTTACTTCAGCTTCCCTTCAGTCCAGAACCATAAACACACACACACATCCATCTAACATGTAATTAATAAGACTTAATGCTGTAAAGTTGAACGTCTATTCATTCTTATATTGAATTAATACTTATTTTACACCATGTCAGCTTTGTTTTAATGGATAAATTAGTCTTTCTACCACCACTTTTGTGGTTCTACTTTTATCCCTCAGTGTCAAAGTGGAAAAACAGGATTCATTCACATTCATTGGAAAGAAGTGTGTAATTGACTGTAATTGATCAACTCAACCTACCCTGTACTTCATTCTGTATGTATAAAGTTACAGAAAATAGCCCAATATGTTGATTAGTGTATTATGCGAGTGTATCAGGTATAGAAGGTTTTCAGACATGGCTGTGAAACTGTTGGGTTGAGAAACACGGTCCCAACCAGAAATATACATCTGACCTGTCATGATTGATTAAGAATGCCTTCACGCTGTACGATTTTCAGCACAAATCCGTCATGGTTTAGAAGACATTCTTTGGTCGTGAGTTGAGAACTTTAACGGCTTGATTTAGTGTCGAAGAGTGGCGAAGTTCTGAACAGAAAAGCGTTAGGAGATCGAGACTTCGAATCCCAGCGAAGAGAGCAAAATTAGTCGTCCTGTCGAAGTAGGAGGGACGGTACGATCTTTCCTGTCAATCATGGCAAACCTAGCTAATCGTATGCGTCTGTGAGCTCGTGTATGTGGAAGAGGGTAAACAGTGCTTTCCTCAGGTCGTGTTCTTTAAGAAAAAACTCGACCAATCAGCATGTTCGGCGCCCAAGTCCCACCCCAGAATGTTCCTGGCTTTTAAAAAAGTACCACCTCTCGAGTAGGGATAAATATTGTACCCGGAACTTAATTTAGACCCTGGTCTCTGTGGTCGAAACGTACGAGTACCTTGAAAAGTCCCTAGCTCCTGGCGAAAGTTTCTGCAGTGGGAAAGCGGCAAGAGTGTGTATGCGAAAGGCGTAAGTGTGAAGCAACGACAGTTCGGACAGATGTCGTCACCGTCTGAGTCTCAGAAGAGGCTTCACGTTAGGTCTCAGCCTCCCCGCTCGATAGGGAAGCGTTCGGGTGCGTCTCAATCGGCTCGCTAGTTCAGCGGTCAGGACGTTGATCAGAGACTGGGCCGTTTTAAGGGCCGTCTCGATCGCAGAATTTTTTTTTTTGCGATACACCGCAAAAAGCAGGGATCTCACGTCGATGCTCACTACTGGAAATGTCGTCATGTTTCCTGAAGACTCTCAGCTCGAATAAAATGGCGGACAAACTCTCAGCTAACTTCGTCTACAAAGGTTGTTATCATTCTTGTGGCTCTCAAATGATCAGCGATAACAGTATTTGACGGTCTATATACGGTTTGTTTGAGTGTTTTGAACAACTTTCCGGTGTTTAATGATTAAAAAAATTTTTTAGTTAAAAAAATAAATACAATCCACTAGCTACTATACGATCCTGTTTGAAGTACCGTGACAGAAACGCGTGTGATTTAAGCGAACGACTTTATGACATGTAATGTAATGATAAATGACACTGGTAACGTTTTACGCTAGAACGCGAGAACGTAGTCAATGGCTGCGTCTGAAACCGCATACTTACCTACTGTATAGTACATGAAAAGCAGTACGCCAGATGGAAACAGTAGGCGAGAATTACCCGGATGGCGTACTGCTTCCGGCGAGACTTTCCAGTACGCACGCTACGCGAGTCAAACAATCCCATAATGCAGCAGGACCGTTACGGATGAGCTCGGAAGAAAAAACCGCCTAAGACAGCATCGGCTCTTTTTAAGTATCAAACTTTTGGTTAAACGGGTCTTGTTTAACAATACCCGAACAAATTGTTAACTCGTTCAAGCTTTTTGTCTTTATGATGATGTCGAAGGTCACATGACAACGCTAACACGGTGAAACGTAAGCAAAACCTTTTAACTGAAAACGTTTCTCATTACGCGACGAGCCATTTATGTGCAGGTTTATCATTCAAGGATGTTCGTCATACGTTCTCACATGGTCCAAACGTTCTCATACAGTGTGACATATAATAATCCTATAATAGACCAAAACAGGGATTTACACAGACTGTGAAGTGCTGTCGTGCCTAATCGGATGCTGATTCGGTTTGTGTAGGTAGGTAGGTGTTTTAAATCCAAAATAGTGTCGCTGTGCTTGACACACTCGTATGAGAGGCAGACAGCAGCTGTTAAGCCAATGATAACATCTAGAGGTGTAGAGATGGGGTATATGTTCATTCGTAACTGTGTACATCTGTACATACGGTACGTTTTCCTGTTTCGGTGAACAGCTTGACGTCATTTAGTGAACGCGCATCGACGGCATCAAGACGAATGCGAGTGAACTAAACAGAATGTCACGTGGTCACACCCTTTTTCTGGTGAGTCAGACGTGACAGTAGGAAGAAGGCGAACAGGTTTCAACACGTCGTGTACACACACACACACACACATACACACGGATGCCAGGGCTGTGCCTTTCTCACATTCGAAAATTGCAAAACACTTCTGACCAAGTTTGAGCATGAAACAAACAGTGGATGATTATTATTATTATTATTATTATTATTATTATTATTATTATTATTATTTAATACCACCGCACTGGAATTTCGAAGGTGTTGATTAATGTTCTGTATCAGCAGCCCTGTATTAGAGTAATAGGTTTATATCTGCGCTTGTTTCAATATGGTACTGTTTCTATAGTAACAACACATTTAGAGGAACTTGTACGGCGTATGAACTAGGTACTAGTCTGAGACTGTCGATGATTTTAATTTATTTTTTTTCTGTAAGGGGATGTTTATTTCGCGTTAATGGAAGGAGTCTTGGCACTTTGTAACCGTTAGTAGGGTTTTCCTCTATGGGACAGAGGAGTTGGAGCTTTTTCGGTTTGTTTACTTGTTAACTTCATGAGAGAGAGAGAAAAGGCTGGTGAGGGAACGTCTTTGGTATAAGAGGAATAAAGCACATCAGGAGGTTGGTGTTATAGGAAAATAAAGCATGCAAATAAAAAAATCATCACAACAGCCTGTCATGGATTATTGTCCCGTAACGGCACACTGCTACGTCTTTTATTCCTTATTTATGATCATTTCATTAATGTGTCATTTTTCTTTCCTTCTCACAGGTTGGACCTGCGGCCTGCTTGTAGGACGACGAGAGGAGAGAGAGAGAGAGAGAGAGAGAGAGAGGGGAAAAAAAAGGGGGGGAGCCGTTCCGGAAATGCTCATAAACTCCATTCTTTTTTGTTTCCCGTAAAACAAAGAGAAGCCTGATGGCTCGCAAAGCAGAGCTAGAATGCTTTTGGACTTGCACGGGCACCATGATGTACGCACTCGCCCCGGTGGAAACACACACAGGCGAGGGAGTCGCGTGCATACGTACAGCCCTCTGAAGGACTCCGGACCTCGCCGTCTTCATATGGATACTGACGTACCCGAGCGCTCGCGATATTTCTATACAAAGAGACCGTTTTTTGTTTTTTCCCCCAGAAGTATGAGCTGTCATTTAGGCCGGAAGACCACAAGAGCTCCGTTTCAGTCCGTGTTCATAATTACGGTCTTTTATTAGACGGACCGTCCCAGAGGGGCGCCGGGGCTCCTGCAGAGTCCGTGGCAGATTTTTCATTCCATTGTTTCCTTTTCTGTTCGATTCATTATTTCCACGCACGCACGCACCCCTCCGTCGTTCCTGCCTCGCGTTCGACTCGTGCGTTCATGTTCGCATTCCCTCGTAACTTGAGTACTTAGAACCGTATGCCTTGTTCTTGAGAAAGAGTACTGTAAAGTCAGTTAACTGGGCTTCCTGCATCAGTGGCTGCTTTGATTCAGCCTCTCCTTTACTCGCTGAAACACAGGGCTTAGAAACGATTTGCACTAAAAGAGCTTTCACTCGATTATTATTATTATTATTATTATTATTATTATTATTTTTCTTTCTTTCTTCCAAATTGTATCACATTCAAGCCATATACGTATATGTATATTTTTGGAGGAAAATGTCAATCTATTTTTATCACGGTTTCGTTAGATCATAAATTGTGTATGTATTTTTTTTTATGTATTTTTCACCTGCACTGTGTTCGTCTGTGCGAGTGTTCACGAAATTGTTCTGGATACATGCACCTTGAATTTTTGAAGCTTTTAATTTTTTTATGATGATGTTATTCCTGTCGTTTTCCACCTGAGGTTACTATAAAAGTTACTTTTACAATGACGACACTTTCCTCCTGTAGCCCGGCAAGCGGACCACGAACGCTCGTTTTCTGACCCCTCCCACCCGCTTTTAGCTTTCCGTTTTCTCCCCAATGCCTGTGAGTCTCGGTGTGGGCGGGGCTCTTGGAGACCCCTCCCCTTCCCGGCGCTTTCGTCCCAGTCGCTATGTGCCCGTGTCTGCGGCGACGGTCTTCCTCGTTGGGGCTACGACGCTTTTCCTGTGCTTCACGTAAGTCTCTGAGTTTTACATTCATGACGTTAACGTGGGGGGGGGGAAAGTGTGACCGTATGCGTCCGTCTTTCTCTGATCGTAGTTGTCCTTGGCTGGCCGAGCGTTTCTCTTCTTCCATTCCTGTCTACAACGTCGTGGTCTTCCTCTTCACCCTGGCCAACTTTTGCATGGCTACGTTTATGGACCCAGGCATCTTCCCCAGAGGTACAAACTCGTGTTTGTTCATTATTAATTAAAGAAAGAATACATATAACTTTTTTTTTTTTTTCCCTTTAATGTGTCACTTTTTTAATAACTAGTTGTTGTTATTTGAATAGCTCCTGGTTATTTTGTGTGTGTCACACAGCGGAAGAGGACGAAGATAAGGAGGATGATTTCCGGGCTCCTCTCTATAAGACAGTGGAGGTGAGGGGCATTCAGGTGCGCATGAAATGGTGTTCCACATGCCGCTTCTACAGACCGCCCCGATGCTCACACTGCTCCGTGTGTGACAACTGTGTCGAGGTACACACACTTTCACCTTCGCATTCTGCCACGCACTTTATCGCGTTGTATCCCTATACGTCTGTTTAATATTTACAGGAGTTTGACCATCACTGTCCGTGGGTGAATAACTGCATCGGGAGGCGGAATTACCGCTATTTCTTCCTGTTCCTTTTATCTCTCACTACACACATAATGGGAGTGTTTGGATTCAGCTTGCTGTACATCCTCTATCACACCGAACAGCTGGATGAAGTGTACTCTGGAGTTACGTATCCTTTTAACTCGAGGCGTCAGCGAGTCGTATTCGGCGTCTGAGGCAGCAGAGCTATGGTTCTCCAGTTTACTTTTGAGTTGCCATGAGCTAAATGCAGGAACTGAAACGCTTGCTAGCTAAATTAAATGCAGGAACTGAAACAACACCAAAAGATAAAATCAACACTGATTCCTCCAAAGGAAAAGATCCGATTCAATTTGATTTTATTTGTGTAGCACCTTTAACAGTATATGTAGGGTATATTTCATTCAAATTCCTGTTTTTGACACGGTGAGAACACCACCACTGAACTGAACAAACCGTTTAATTTATAACAATTTTGGCAATTTCACTTCCTCCTTGCATACAAAACAAAAATAAACTCTTATTTATACACCAATAAATAAAAGTGTCTGAAAGAGTGAAAAAAATAGTTTTTTTGTTTGTTTTTTTTTTTAAATAAAAGTTTCGATAAGGTAAACAGATTACATGACTCTGAGTTTGTCTATTTCTTAGCGCCAAGCTGCTTAAACCACATATCGAGCGTTTATATAACACATCTAATTTGTGCACAAATGGCTATGTTAAACAAAGATTAATTAAATCAAGGCAAGTATACTTTACCTGCGCACACCATTGTTGAATCGTCACCCCTCAGATTCAGTGCTGCAATCGCGGTCCTGTGGGCAATTCTCAAAACGCCCACAAGACGGCGCCATTTATCGGTGCATCCGATATTACAAAACCGATATCCGATTATGGAAAAATGCTTAAATATCGGGAAAGAATATCAGTAAAACCGATTATCAGTCGATCTCTAATAAAGTCCGACGCAAACGAACTATACACACATTTACAGAGTATGTAGTTTATTGCAGTATTCCTGCACAGTTAGTCTCCATCAGCACTTTCTTAAATGTTGCTAGTTAAAATAGTTTTCTGTTTGAACTCCACGTAGTGATTTAAGCAATGATGATTATAAGTTCTTAACGCAGTCCTCAGTATGGCAGTGATGTGTATCGCAGGTCTGTTCTTTATCCCAGTAGCAGGACTCACTGGCTTCCACATTGTGCTGGTAGCCAGAGGAAGAACAACAAACGAGCAGGTGTGTGTGTGTGTGTGTGTGTGTGTGTGTGTTCACATGTGTGAAGATTTAGGCGGTATGAGTATTATGCATGTTTTGGTGGTAGAAACCTGTAAAGTATTTTTTTTTTTTTTTGTCATTTCCCCCACTCTTTTCAGGTTACAGGGAAGTTCAGAGGGGGCGTTAACCCATTCACACACGGATGTTGTAAAAACATCTCGCATGTTCTCTGCAGCTCCCAAGCTCCAAGGTTTATACGCTTATTTATTTTGTACATCTCTATAAATGTATTTTTATCTTATGTAGTACCGATCATGAGGAGTGTGTGTGTGTGTGTGTGTGTGTAGGTACCTCGGGAGGTTGAGGGAATCCCAGGCCCTTCAGGTTCAGCCTCCGTTTCTGCGGCCTCAGCTTTCCGAAGCACAGCTCGCTGCTAAAGTCCTGGACAACGGGATCCAACAGGTACGTACGCCACCCATCAAAAGTTTGTGGACACTCGACTGAAACGTTTCTCATGATCTTAAAAAACTTTTGATCTGAAGGCGTGTGATTAAATGTTTGAAATCGGTGTTGTAGAGAAACATGTAATCGTGTCAACATGTTCATTTCTTTCATTAGAAAACTAACATTTTATTTACAAATAAATATTTATTTAAACGCATGACCCAGAGTGAAATATTTCCGAAAAGCAGCCGATAAGAGTCCAGCGTCGGTGTGAACTCCTTTAATACTGTTTAAAAAGCATCTCAGGGAAATTCCTCAAGAAATCGGGTGAGAAAACGCCAAGAATACATTTCTGGAAATTCTAGACAAAAAGGGCGTCTACTTTGAAGATGCTAAAATATTAATAATAAATATTCAATTATTTTGATTTATTTTGGATTTTTTATCACAACGTTCCCATAGTTCTATTTGTGTTACTCCAGAGTTTTGATGACTTTATTATTATTCTAAAACGTGGGGGGGAAACTAAAAATAAAGAATGAGCGTGTCTAAAGTTTTGACCAGTAGTGTATTTACACACACACACACACATGTAAACACAAACGCAGGTGATGTTTATGCATCATGTCTTTTATATTAGTGAGTGGCACATTGTGCTTTTGGAAAATTGGAACATTAGAAGAACCTCGCGCGGTCTGTTTCTAGTCTTCATCTGTCTAGTTTTGGTCTGCTGTCGACTCCTGTTCTTGCCTGGAAGAAGTAGAACCCAATGGGATATTCTGCTGTTGTAGCGCATACGCCTCAAGGTTCGACGTCTTGCGCGTTCTGAGATGCTTTTCTGCTCACCACGGTTGTACCTAGAGGTTATTCGAGTTACCGTAGCCTTCCTGTCAGCTCGAACCAGTCTGGCTGTTCTCTTCTGACCTCTCTCATGAGCAAGGCCTATCTGCCTGTGCAGAACTGCCGCTCTGGGTGTTTTGCTTTGGGTTGTTTTTCAGTGTGAACTTTAGATACTGTTGTGCATGAGTTTATGGCTGGTGAATGTAGATTTTTTTGAGGGTTTTAGCCTATTAAATATTACCGCAGTGTGTCATACCTCATCCGAGAGATCTTGTTAACGTGATCGGCGTTTAATAAAGGTGTGTGTGTGTGTGTGTGTGTGTGTTCTAGTCTAAGAGCAGTCTGGAGGCCATGGAAAGTCAGTCTACAGACGTTG
>JANDJT010000217.1:25162456-25177887 GCA_024331685.1 Stegophilus panzeri | reverse complement strand
TTTGCTCTGTGGTTATATTTGCGTCATGCTGTGCCAATGCCTATGAACATGTTTCTCTCGGTCTTCAGGGTCGGGTTCTGCTTTTCTTCTCCTGCCCCTTTGGTTAACATGATGTGAAACCAAAACATTCTAAAAGAACAAAATTTCAACTCTTGACGTCTGAATTAAGGACGGACGTGAATTTCCCGAACCGGTTCTGTCGTCGTCTTACAGACAGGATGTGGGAGAACATGTCTCTTCCTCTCCGCTTTACATGTGCAGTTCTGTATCATGTTTACAAAGCATTTTTAGGCTTACAGGCAATGTACTGCTCGCACGCTGCCGAATAACAGACATCAGGTGGCGCGAAAACGCTGAACGCGTGCACAAGATGGCTGTTAAGCCGTGTTATATCTTTACTTTTACAGGTATGAACAAATAAACTGGGTTAATTGTAATCGCTGGCTGTGTTTGTGCTTTGATTAGCAGGGTACACTTCCATGTGTCTGAGACTAGATTATCTACAAATACACACGCACGTGCACACACACACAAACAGTAGCACAGGATTATTTCTGCAATAACAGTAGTCATAATTTCACCCAAATTCCACACATTAAATCCATTCCAATTAATTGATTCAAACGTATTGTTTCTTACGTCGATATTTTCCACGTTGCGTCCTTTATAACTTAAATCTATCGCTCGCCTTTGTAGTTTTCCTCGCACACGATTAAAACAGTATCTTGACCCCTTTCTGTCGTGTCCCGTCTTATTTATACTACGACCACTACTAGTGTGAATCCATTAGGTTTGAGTTTAGTATTTGTTCCTGTTTCACATCATGTTTAAACCTCCCCCGTGTTGCTGCTGCTGTTTGGAGCGTTTGGTACACTGTCTCCCTCTGTGTGTCTTTCTCTCAGATGAATCGGGGGGACAGTGTGACAGAGCCGCCCTCCGTCCCTTTGTCAACCGGGCACACCAGCTATCGCTCGGAGCCCAGTCTTTCGGGCCGGGGGATTTCTGGGTGGCGACCAGGAGGGGGAGGGGAGGGAGGCAGAGCAGGCTCGGGGGGACTGGGTGGGCCCTCTGCTCTCGGAGGGCGGTCTTATCCTTCCTTCACTGACACGCTCCTACACTCGGCGGTGGCCTCGTGCTCCTCCAGCATCCGCTCTGCTCAGACTCACAATGCACTGGGGCCACTGCTGTCTGAGGGCACGACCTCTACCAGCTATAAAAGCTTGGCCAATCAGACACGGAACGGCAGCCTGTCCTACGACAGTCTCCTGACGCCCTCGGAGAGTCCGGAGTTCGAATCGGCCGCTCCCGAGCTGTCCCCGCCCAGGCCGGCACCCCCGCGCTCGCTCGGTTCTACTCCTGCAGCTCCGCCCCTCATGGGTTACACCTCACCGTTCTTGTCTGCTCAGCAGAGGGAGGGCTCGCTCCAAGCCTGCCCTGCTCCTCTAAGACCCTCCCCCAACAGACCTTTCCTGCGTCCCACGAGCCCGCCCCCTTCCCGAGCTCCGCCCCTGTCTCCTCGCGCTTGCTCTTTGGGTTCACCGTCTCCTGGCCCCACCCCAGGAATCACGCCTGTGGGCAAATCGTTATCCTACACAGGTGGAGCGGAGTTACGGCAATGCTCAAATAACACAGGGGGTGGGACTTCCACGTCAAAGTGAGTAACGCCCACAGATAATGCCGTTCCATTTTTCTGATCTAACCCACCCCCCCTTCCCCCCACATCGTCTCTCCTTTAATGATGGTAAAGTTCTGTATCCCTGCTGAGGTTTGGTGCTCTGTGTTTTTGGGTTAATCTCTCTCTTTTTGATCAGTAATGTGATATCTTTCTTGCTACATATTATTTCCACTCTTCTGCTGCCTCTTCTTCGTTTGCCTGTGTGTCTGCCATGGTCTTGTCCTACCATTCCCTTTTCCTCCTTTATTTTTTATCTGCCTGCTCTTTTCCGATCTTCCTCTCTTCCTGCCTCTTCCTCACTTCTCCTGCCTTGTGACCGTTAAGGATGACTCGGTGTCTGTGCTAAGGTTTGTCTCTCTTTGTTCATTCTGTTTGTGTGTTACTATAAATGTGTGTGTGTGTGTGTGTGTGTGTGTGTGAATTTTTATGATAAAACATGCATGCTTCAATCCCATCCTGCATGTATGATACCCACTGTTGTAATTGGGGGAAAAGGCAGTACATTGGGAAACTTAATATTAGGTTAGGTAGAAGAATTGTATTTTTTGTTTTGTTTTTTGTTTTTTTCTTTGAACTATTATCTTGAAGAAAGAAAAAAAAAAAAAAAAAGCAGAATTTTTAATGCTTTAATATTGTTAATGACTATAGTGTAAGTACAGTGTACTACACAAGTATTCACTCGCCCTTCAGTATTATGGACTGTTTTATGGTGATGTATAATCCCGCAAATAAATCCATTCTAGTTTCAGCTTGAAACACTACAACATGTGGGAAAAATTCAAGGGGTGTGAATACTTGTTCCAGGCACTGTAATTGAATATCATGAAATGATGTGCATGATGTATCGCCCAGCCCTGGCTCTTAAACTTACACTGACACAACAACGTGGTGTTGGTGTTGTTTTTATTTTACTTATGCCTCTCTCTCTCTTCTCTTTTTTCCGTTCAATCATCCAGCTCTAGGCAGAGACTGACCAATCACAGCACCAACACGCACAAACCAAGCGGTGGCGTGAAGAAAGTGAGCGGCGTCGGAGGAACAACCTATGAGATTTCAGTATGAGTGTTTTCGTTTTTGTTTATTTTTAAACGACGCACAGGATTCACTCGCGTCTTCTACCACGAGGACGACCGGAGAGCAGATCATCCATGTAAGCAAAAAAAAATAAACAAGTAAATAAAAATCTAAATACAAAGACGACACGAAGGAAGGAAAAGAAAAAAAAAAAAAGATCGGAAAACAAATAAACTCATCGTTGATCCAACTTTGGAGGAAGAACGCTAAAAATGTGGATTAGTGAATAAAGAGCCTGGCTAGAGTTTCTGAGACTTGCGTATCATGCTACATGAATGTCCATGATTTAAAAAAAAAAAAAACATATTTAAAGAGTCGTTTAACATCCACGAAGGCTGTTCCATCCAGACCGGAGTTGCCAGTCTTGCTGTACGAACGATCGCTCATAGACTCCAATGGAAATCAAAATCACAAGTTGTTTTCCCTTCGTACTCTGGACTTTCATTTTCCTTGTATTTTTTTATTTTATTTTATTTTATTTTTATGTTTCTTCTCCTAATATTATTTTATACAGGTACTGATACAGTATATTGTAAGATTTATTGAATATGTTTGATAGGAATGCCAATAATAGTAGCACGTAGGCACTGCTTTTTTTTTTTTTTTTTTTGCTGTTGGATATAATAGACGGCTGCATCAGCCAATCAGAACCCGAGCTGGAGTTCACAGCCAAAGAGACAAGTGTAGTCAGGGACTTGCTTTTGACGGACAGCACACTTGGCAAATACAAGTGAATGTAACATCTGAATTATTTACAGCACAAAATGTTTCGTCATGGAAAAAAACATCTGGATGCTGTACGAGATATTTTGTGCAAGATAAAAGGTTCCTTTTGGTTCTTATTTGTCTTATCAATCAGGAAGGAGCCATTTCAAATCGTTTGCCAGAGTAGAGCGCTCTGGTCCCGTGTTCGTACATGCTGGATGCCCAGTACGCCACTGAGACGGGGGAACGCTTCATGTTCGTATTTTCTATTTTATTTTATTTTATTTTTTATAGTCAGTGGTTACGGTTCAGAGCTGGAGTATGAGATGTTTTCTGACCATTATCACTTTGAGGTTTGCAAGCTGAATTGCTCTGTGTGTGTGTGTGTGTGTGTGTGTGTGTGTGTGTGTGTGTGTGTGTGTGAGTGAATGAGCATGAGAAAATAGCAGAGAAACAATTGTTGATGTCTCAAACTATTCTACTAGAGCACATTCCAGCTTTGAATCTCTTTAGAGACTCTGTTAAGTGTGTGTGTGTGTATGAGCAAGCGAGTGAGTGAGCGAGAGGTGAAAACAAGACAAGCGTGACGTTTAAGTTTAGCTTTGAGGTCTGTAGACCAGTGACCGGTCAGTGTAACGTAAACGAGCTTATGCAGTGACACACACAAGTATTTTTTACTGAAAACCTTTTCTCATTTCCACCATGGCCTTATGAAGCCTTTTTAACTGTACTTTACCTGCACGATTTAACAGGACAAGAGGATTAAGTTCAAAGGGTGGAGGTTTTTTTTTTTTTTTTTTCTTTTTCTACCTGTCTGTATTCCTTTAATGCGGGTGACACTGGCTCACGTGAGCCGACACGTTTCCAACAGAACAATAAATAATATTGCAACACTGAAATTATACTGTTTCGCTTCTTTAAAATCCAGAATGAACATATACATTCGAATGTAAAGCACTGATTCTTCCACGTGTATATTTATAGGTGTAGTCTGTAATATTTTTAAAGAGGTTTTTTTTTTATTAATAGTGTAAGGGAATAAAACAAGACGGGACATGCTGTTGTAGGACAAGTATCAACGATGGGGAGGCGTGACATTGCTACTATGACTATGCAGAAGTTGTTTTGCTATTTTCCTATAACATCACATCCTGATGGGGAAAGGTTGTTTTATTCCTCTTATACCACAGCAATACAGGTAATTTTGAATTCAATGGCCGAAAAGTTGGAACGGGGCAACAAAAGGCTGGAAAAGTAAGCGTTACTAAAAAGAAACAGCTGGAGGAACAAGTTTGCAACTAATTAGGTTAATTGGAAACAGGTCAGTAAAATGATTGGGGATAAAAAAAAAGAGTATCTTGGAAAGGCAGAGTCTCTCAGAAATAAAGTTGGGATGGAATCCGGATGGAAGCAGATGCTGCTCCAACACCCATATATATACCTTTCAGCATTGATGTCGCCGTTCCAGATGTGCAAGCTGCCCATTCCATAGGCACTAATGCACCCCATACCATCAAAGACGCAGGCTTTTGAACTGAGCGCTGATAAAAAGCTGGCTCCTCCCTCTCCTCTTTAGTCCTCTTTAGTTTAGAGGATGCGGCGTCTGGCCCCAGAACAGTTTTCCACTTTGCCTCAGTCCATTTTAAATGAGCTTTGGCCCTGAGAAGATGGCGGCGTTTCTGGATCATGTTCACATATGGCTTCTATTTTGCATGATAGAACTTTAACCAGCGTTTGTGGATGGCACGGCGAACTGTGTTCACAGACAGTGAGTTCTGGAGGTGTTTCTGAGCCCATGCAGTGATTTCCATTACAGAATCAGGCCTGTTTTTAATGCAGTGCCGCCTGAGGGCATGCGATATTGATTTTCACACTTGTCCCTTGCACACAGAGATTTCTCCAGATTCTCTGAACCTTTTGATGATATGTACTGTAGATGATGAGATACTCATCAATATTCTTCACAATTTTACGCTGAGGAAAATTATTCTGAACTTGTTCCACAAATTGTAGACGCAGTTTTTCGCAGATTGGTGAACCTCTGCTCATCTTTACTTCTGAGAGACTCTGCCTCCCTAAGATACTCTTTTTATACCCAATCATCTTACTGACCTGTTCCCAACTAACCTCCAGCTGTTTCTTTTTGTTAACACTTACTTTTCCAGCCTTTTGTTGCCCACTTTTTTGAGACGTGTTCCGTCCATCAAGTGGTTCATTTCCTAAGTTTAAACATTCGATACATTTTCTACGTTCTATCGTGAATAACATACGGGTTTATGAGATTTGCAAATCATTGCATTCTGTTTTTATTCACATTTTACACAAGATCCCAACTTTTCTGGCATTGGGGTCATATGTTTGCTGTAAAGTAACTCCACCAGTTTTCTGTATCTTGAATAAACAAAAGCTTTAAGTGAAAGACAGATAACGAAGAAACAAGAAAGCACAAACTCCTCTGACCTGAAAGCTTTCCTGTGTTGGAAAACTTTCCATTATTAAGCACTGACACTGGAGACTCCTTCCATAAATATTAAACAAATATATCTCCTTACAGTTCCCATTTACACAACTGTAAGTTAGGTTTTTTTTGCTGTTGTTAAACCTACTGTTATAGAAAATTAATCAACACCTTTTGACCAATCAGATTGAAGAATTTAGTAGTGCTATGGTGATAAAAATGTTACAGTTGAGAAAAATGGATTTGCCGTATAACAGGTTTTGCAGGTGCTTTCATTTCATGATTTCATTGCAGTTGAGAGTCACCTCACGGGAGGCTACAGGCTCTAAAAGTTATAAACTGCTCCTTTAAAGATGTAACACACATAAGACAAAGTTGCATGGTCACAAAAGGACACACAATTTCTTGTGCTATCCATTAGAGACTCGCTGGTATATCTACAACAGAAACAACAGATGAACACTAATCATTCAGATATAACCTTTCTCACCACATGTTTGCTTTACAGAGGTACAAAACCAGCAATCTATTCTTCCATCAATCTCCCAGGATTCTGCTTTTATTTCTCTTTTTTGCTCTCTGACTCCTCCATCGGTGGTTGCTCTCCATCAGCTTGCTCTCGTGGGAGGGACCTCAGCTCCTCTATCTTCTCACTCCGCCCCTTGCCGAGCTTTTTACATTTCTCAAGTATTTCATTCAAGTTGAATTCACGGATGATATTTTCCTGCAGAAGCATAAAAATGAGTAAAAATATTGGTCTTTTCTTTCCTTGTTTCCTTTCTTCACTTCTTAGCTCCTTGTTCTGAAGACATGAGCAAAGGATGCAAGGAAGGAAAACTTGCACAGGAGGAAATCAGGACAAACATGCTTGCCAAATGAGATGCCCAGTCTAAGACATTGTTCTTGACATATGATGTGTGTTGCATGGGGCAGAACAAATCTGCGTATACACAACATGGTGTTAATTGTTTGTTAATATCAGATACTGTACATTTTAAATGGACTTTTATGCAAACTTTATATTTGTACACTCTGTTCCTTGTGTAAAATAGATTAATTGTACATTACATGCATCACATGCTACAACAGAAAAGACTTCCATGAAGGAAGCACCTGTGTACACTTGATCTAGAAACCTCCTTTTGCTTGATCCCTCTGAGCACATTGACATAAGTGATATATCCTTGAAGATGGCAGGCTTCAGCTGATTTCTAGTTCACAGGCTGAGGTACGTAGAATCTAGAGGTGTGTATGGTACTGTGGTGGTTTTTTTTTTTTTTTAAATCCCATCCAATCCCAAAGCAATTTTGCCCAATCCTGCTAACTCCCAAAGCAATTCTGACCAATCCTGCCCATTCCTGCACAAAATGTGACCAGTCCCACCCCCTGGAGTTATTATTTGATGTACCCTTTACCTCTGTGAAGCTCCAGCTCACAGCTCTTCCCTTCTTGTCCACTTGGGGACGACGTATAAATTCGTGGTCGCCCTGCAGCAGCAGCAGAGAGGGCAGTTGCTTGGAGAGCGGTGAGAGGCTTACTTTATACCTGAGCACAGAAATCTGTTTATGAACGTTCTGCCCATTTAATCCAGCATGGATATCACTTTGTAGTTGTATAAGTACAGGTGCATCTAAAAAAAATAATTAGAATATCGTGGAAATGTTATTTTTTCCCCCCATTATTTAATTTTTAAAAACTTTCATATATTCTAGATTCATCACACATAAAGTGAAATATTTCAAGCCTTTTTTTTTTTTTGTTCTAATATTTCGAGATCCTGGATTTTTGAGTTCCATGAGCCGTAAGCCGTAATCATCGAGATTAAAACAAACAAACAAAAAAAAGGCTTGAAATATTTCACTTTGTGTGAATTAAATTATAAGGAGGAAAAATGAACTTTTCCAC
This sequence comes from Stegophilus panzeri, assembly GCA_024331685.1. Taxonomy (NCBI): domain Eukaryota; kingdom Metazoa; phylum Chordata; class Actinopteri; order Siluriformes; family Trichomycteridae; genus Stegophilus; species Stegophilus panzeri. Next base: position 25,170,070 of record JANDJT010000217.1, on the reverse strand, counting down.
GATATTCTAATATTTCGAGATGTCATTGAGAAAGTTCTAGAGAAAGTCAAGACGGTTCACCTCTCAGCAGCAGCTGCATATTGTCCTATGTCTATTTTTCCAAATTTGAGTCCAGCACAGTTATACCTGCAGGACGTAAGGAGGAACTGCATTTAACATGTATATAACATCTGCAGAGACAGTATTAGTTCAAACCTATTTTCGTTTTCTTTTCTCTGTATTGATTGTGTATCGGGTGCTTGTGTGTGTCCTTACTTCAGTGAGAGGTCAGCAAAAACGGGTGCAAAACACTGACACTCCGGAGACCAGTTAGCATAGAACTCGACAAGCCACGTTACTCGACTGTCCCTTTCCAGTTCCTCCTAATGTCACAAAATAACAATCATTTCAGACTATAGCGATAAAACCGAACAACCGTATTCGTTTGGTCCTTCGAGCTATACTCACGTCTATGTTTTTGTCATTGAAGTAGGTGATATATTCTGGACCCATGTAGATGGGAGGTTTACATGTGATCAGGAACACTATGGATTAGGAGATTAATTCAGATAAATAATATAAATCAGTGTTTCACACAGTACATAAATATTCTAATCTGGTGAATCACATTTATAGTATTCCTTTCATGTTAACAATGTGTTTATCTGTGCACGAATGATACACTATATCGCCAAAAGTATGTGGACACCTAAGCATCATATATGGGTCTTCTCCAAACTGTTGCTACAAAGTTTGAAGTACACAGTTGTTTAGGAAGTCTTTGTATGCTGTGGTGTTACAATTTCCCGTCACTGGAACTAAGAGGGACAAACCTGTTCCGGTATAACAAAGCGAGCTCCATGAAGACATGGTTTGCCAAGGTTGGAGTGGAAGAACTCGAGCTTTGGGGTGAACTGACATCAGCGCCTGACCTCACTAATGCTCTAATATAACAGCAATAGAGGGACTAAATCTGGATTTCGATGTTCAAAAAGCACGTATAGGTGTGATGGTTAGTATTTACATACTTTTGGCTCTATAGTGTATGTGAAACCTGGTGGACAGAATGTGTGGATGCATAATATATAATATATAATGCATACTATAGGGTTTATTACCGACACACATCGTGATATACAGAAGGCCAAATCTCAGGTCCACTCTGAAGAACAACACCACGTTTGCCACCTTACTGAAGAGTAAAATATTTCCTATATGCTGCTCCAGAGTTACTGATAACACACACACACACACACACACACACAGAGAGAGAGAGAGAGAGAGAGAGAGAGAGAGAGCAAGGAATGTTTCCCACACTTTCATCATTCAGAATAAGCCAAATCTAAATGTGACATGAGGATATCACCAAACATGTACAGAAAATCTACTCTTAAAGGTATAATACCACAGCACTTCCATCTGGCATTCTCGCCTTGGATTGGTCAGATAGTGTTGATTAATTCTCTATAAAGGGTTTATATTAATACATTCAGTCTAATATTGTTTCTATAGCAACCGCTCATTCTCGGGGACTTGTACGGGACGTTGCCCATAAAAAGTTTAATAATAAATGATTAAAATGTGTTATTTAACAAAGAAAAATTCATAATCGTTGATGTTGGAAACGTTTGTTTAACATTTTTGGAAGGAGTCTCTAGTGTCAGCAGCTTTGGAAGAGGTTAAGTTAGTCCTGAGGTTGCTAGGAACTTACAGAGAAATTGAGAAAATGACTGTTTCTAGCTGCTGTAACGTAAGTACTAACAGGAACTAGCTTGTTTTGTGGATGTTCCACAACATCAGCTCTAATTAAATGGATGAAAAGCATGATGTGTTTGTTAATTTAAAAAATCACAAGCATTTTTTTTAAAGGCAAATTACTTTGTGTAATTGTAAATTAAAAAGGTGTAAGCGGAATAAAACATGTCCTCGTGTCAACTTTTGGGTATTAACCTTACCTCTGCTTTGGGTCGAGCGGTATCACACCACCACCAACTGCTGTTGATTATTTTTCTATAACAGCACACCTTGAAGTGTTTTATTCCTGACTTATTTCCTTATTAGTATGTGGTTTCATGATTGATATTATATTCACACTTCATATATTCTCTTTTTAACAATATAGCAATGTCAGAATATTAGTTTTGAATTGTGGCATACATATAAACTGTCCCAGGCAATAAAATTCCTAACTGCACATTATTATCCTACTTAACATAAATAACGTGTGCCGTAAACTCACGCAGCGTGTTTGTGTGTAAGAGGAAGAGTCCGAGACAAACACTCACTCGCTCTACGGTTCTTCATCATGACAATAGCACTGAGGAACATGAGGATCTCCAACTCCCTCTGTAACACATTTCAGGATGAAAATATTATCTTGAACCAAATGAATCTAAACTAAACAATAGTCGTAATAAAGAGCTTTAAATTTCATGCTAATACAGTCATCATCGTCACACTCCTCATCTCATAGATCACTACCTCAACACTAAACACGTCACAAAATATTTCAATATAAACATATTTAATGTGTTTCAGAATGCACTTTTCCTTTCATTACTATTAAAAATACAACTATGTTTAACTGAGTATAAGTTTTTTTTAAATTGAGACGATCAGTTACATTTCAGCGTGTGAGGGGAAAGGGAAAATAGGTTTTTAGTGAACTGCAAGGTGAAGCATGATTAACAAACCCAGTCAAAGTTGCAGGAGTCTCCGTCTTCTCTCTGAGAGGGTAAGTGCTCACAAACACCCGGACATTTCCGCACAGCAAGGAAAGCGACAGACAGAAGAAATGACAGCAAGTAATATGGCTTTAAGAGCCATTTATAAATCTGTGGCAGGTGAAAGAAAAACGCAAAGAGGCCAGTGATTAATCCCATTTTCACGCAAGTTTGTGGAGTAAGAAAAAGTGTATGTAATGAGGGAGAAGGCAGAAGAGAGAGGAGTGAACAGAAATAGGACAGCAACAGGTGTGTGTGTGTGTGTGCGCGTGATTTTTATATCTTGGTGAGTACCATATGTCCCCACAAGGACATTTGGATGGTAAGGATCGTAAATGTGTGTGTGTGTGTGTGTGTGTGTGTTAGCAATACCGAAGATATGTAGCATCTTCCTGGTTTAACATTTATTTAAATATTTTGTCTTGTTCAAGGATCCCTCTAAGGCCATGTCTAAACCTCCTGGCAGAGGCAACCAGGTTTTGAACTAAAATATCCTGGTAATTAGCAGAACTCAAGATGTCTTTAGTCTTCAACAGCTGTTGGACTGCTAGCTGAGGAACAGCTGCAAAACTTCAGTAATCCACAGCTATATTTCACAGAGGGTGTAGAAGCTTTGCGTTTGCTACGAAAGTGAGTGTAAGGCTACTTCCCATACTTAATCAGGCCTGAGACATTTTGCCAAAAATAAAAAAAACTAAATTTATTCAAATTCATTCCTAGAATACCCTACATACTCAGATCTGCCAACCTTTATATATTTGTTTAAAAGCTCCTCAATTTAACTCGTAGTATACAATGCTACAATAACGAGTACGAAACTACCTAGCACTCAAAGGTTTCCCTCAAAAATACACCAAAAGAGTCTTCTCCCCCAACACCCCACCCAAATAAAAATGACGGATGAGCCAATTGACACATCTGGAATAACTGACAGGTGCGTAGGTGTTTTGAACTCTCTGATATTAACTGACCCCCTGGAAGCCCCGCCCCCAAACTGTAGTGCTCTTAGGGTTTATACAGGGTTTACGGTAACCAACTGGTGAGAAAAACCTGTTGCTGGTCTGTTTTAGTTCAAATCTAGACACTAGAAAAATTTACATGCAGGAGACTATAGGAATTTTTAGAATAAGATGTATTAGGATAGGAAGCATTAAAATCCATCCATCTTCTATACCACTTATCGTACAGGGTCCCGGGGAACCTGGAGCCTATCCCAGGGAGCATGGGGTACAAGGCGGGGTACACCCTGGACGGGGTGCCAATCCATCGTAGAGCACAATCACATACACTTTCACACATTACGGACACTTTGGACATGCCAATCAGACTACCATGCATGTCTTTGGACTGGGGGAGGAAACCGGAGTACCCGGAGGAAACCCCCGCAGCACGGGGAGAACATGCAAACTCCGCGCGCACACATGGCCGTGTAGGGAATCGAACCCACAACCCTGGAGGGCTGAGGCGAACAACTAAGCCACCATGAGCCGCAAGCATTCAAATATGCTACTTAATTTAATATTCTAAATATTACACTCATTAAATGAACTAAATATTAAATAAACACTAATTGAAATTGATCAATTGTTCATTCTGTGCTATTTTTTTTTCCTCAGAAGAAATGTATTAAGCATAATTTACTACCTGTGTTAACAGAAGGCTGCATAGAAAAACGCGATTCTACAAAAAGACGGCATGAACTACTACAGCTTCCGTAGTTGATGGTGTATTCTTGGCGGGTAAATGAGAATGTCAACATTGGGAGGGGGAAAATGGAGGATATCGCTAACTGCCGGTCTAACGAGAACAGTTTAAGAAACTCTGGTCAAACAAGTGAAAATGCTAATTCAATTGTGTCGGTACAGACCGCTGTCCCCGAAAATGTCCCGGTTAAATGTGAGCCGCGCCGGAGCAGACTGAAGGTCTTCAATAAAGTTATGGAGAAAAGCCTGCAGCGGCTTATAGCAGATGCGAGGTGACTGAAACTCTCCTCTGTCCTGTTTTAAATAAAAACGCACTGGATAATACATAATGTCATGTAAATTCATGTGTATTTAGAGAGGCTGACTTACAACGGTTTGTATATTTTTTTTATCCGCAGCGACAGAATATTTGTTTGTGTTCATGCTATTGACGTTACACATTGTTATATTCCTATTAAAAACCTTAGTATTATTTTTGTTTTACAACATAGTCAAGAACATTAGCATACACTCAGCCGGCCATTTTAAGTAGATAAACCTCTCATATTTGTGCACTAGTCTGTAGGTGTACAGTAAATGCCTGCAGCAGTAGTATGTTGTTTGCGTAGGAGTCGGTTCTTTGAGTCGGCTCTTTTAGGTGAACAGCAAGAGCCGACTCGCATAAATGAGTCGCGTGAGGGATTTTTTCCCCCCCTTTCTTTTCGTTTTCTTTTTCTCTGTACTTTTTCATTGTAATTTTAATCTTAATAAAAACACTTAAAGAATAAAACAAATTATTTTTTGATATCTGAGCTATTCGTAGTGTGAATGGTGAGATTTTTTCCCCCAACCAACTATGTTTGGTTTCCAGAACGTTCTGGGAACGTTTGTTTTTTGGTTCCTGAAACGTTCTGAGAACAGAGTTAGTTTTAGTTCCTGTTTGGTTTAAAAAAATAAATAAATAAAATAATAATTTCTCTATGTAAACATCAAGTTTGCATTTTGTTGCACATAATGGTTCGAAGAACGTTCCACTAATGTTCTCATTACTCTGAACCTCTCAGGAACTTTATGGTAAGCCGTAATGATTCCCTTACGCGCTGTTACCCTTTAAATAATGGTTCTGAGAATGTTCCTGTAATGTTAGGGGACTATTCCCTCAACTATCTCTATACAAACCTGTTACAACACTCATGCACCTCTGATTGGTTATTTCTAATGTAACAAGCTACATTAATATATTGCGTAATAAAAAAGCTGTGTATGGAGTCAAGTGTAGAGAATGCTGTGTTAATGTACAGATTCTATTAAAATACAAATGCAAAAATAAAGATTTGTTAATTAAACGATAGCGTTTCATGATTTTGTGAAACCTATTCAGTGATAGTCAGGCAAAAAAAGTTCAGGAGCCGAAAGAATCACGGGGGGATGTTGATATTTCAGATGATATTTCATTGGCGTACATATGGATGGTTGCCCACCAACCAGAAAAACCCAGCTAAGATCAATGCCTTTGTTTAACATATTTGTCTTACAGACTTTAATGTGACGTTAAAAACTGATATTAACGCACAGATCTCCACGTGTGCATCGGTTCAGTTTCAACAGGTTTGCCCACTCGTTCCATCCGCTGTGCAAGCAGAATCCGCAGATGGCCGAGGTCATCCACAAGCAGTTCATAAGCGATCTGCAGAAAGCTATCCAGGTAACATGCAGCCATATCTGCCTATTAAGATGCTATTGTATGTTATATGTCGCTTTATATATTTGCACACCCGTTAAATCTAGTGTCATTGGTACTGTATTCTTATTTTTGGAATGATCAGGACTAATTATTGCAATGGTTTTAGGATCACGGGTCTTTTGTGTGTATGCAGGAGGACATAAACAAAGTGATAGAGGAAGGGGACCTGCAGGTGAAACTGGAGGAGTTGGACAGACTAGAAGAGCAGGCTAAAGACACACCAGGGCCTGCATGGTAGATTTGCCATATACATGGGTCGGGGCCACGACACTACCACTTAAATACAGTTTTTATTTTGTTTTTGTTTTCCTTTGCAAAAATGTGATTTCTATTTCCATTGTTGGCAGCCTCCCAAAAGAGTCTTAATCACAAAAATGTCTGCCCAGAAATACTATCTATCTATGCAACTATATTTTGAACAGTCCAGGTTAATTATATTGTGCAAAACCATCAAGTGTTGGATATTGCTCTCTCACTCTCTGCCAATTGTAGTCAAATGATGTCCGAAACATGCACACGCGGCCATTATTACTGACTTTTCACGCTTTTGTTTGTTTCGCAGGCGACCCAGTGGCGTTCCTGAGCAGGATGTGTGCAGTGTGTTGATTCCCTATCACCGGGGGCAGGAGGAGTATGTGCGCAGAGAGTTGAGGAAGCTACAGAAGGAGAACGCGGCTCTGGCTCAGAGAGTACAGTCTGGCCGAGACACTATCACACACACGGAACAGCGCATATCAGCAGCCGTGGATGAGTGGAAGGTGACAGTTAGGGAAAGAGTAAAATATCTCACTGTCTGTGTGTATTGTATACGGTATTGCTTATTATTTGCATTAAAGACATCAATGTTATTATATATTTATATGGTAGAATATAAATACATTGAAATTGTCCTTGAAATGCATGTTAAACTATTTCTTCATGTAACTGAAGTAAACGTTTTATGTAAATGTTTCATTTTTATCTGGATATAGGAGTTAGTTAATGCTTTAACATTCACTGTATATTTATTGGAATCTTTCTTTATGGTAATATACAGTGCTGTGAAAAAGTATTTGCCTTTTGAAGAAAGAAATCTGATTTCTTGTGTTTTTGTGTGTTATACTAAATAGTTTTAGATCTGCGAACGAAATACAACATAAAACAAAGGCAACCTGAGTAAACACACAATTGAATTTATTGAAGCAAAAATAAGTTATCCAACACCTCTCATGTGAAAAACTAATTGCCCCCTTAAACTTAAAATCTGGTTGTGCCAGCTTTTATCAGCAACAACCGCAACCAAACGCTTCCGATAACTGTAGATCAGTCTTTCGCTTACTTCTAGGACTAGGACTTACTCCTATGCTGTGGATCACTGTGTTGCTGCATAATCCAATTGCAGTTGAGTTCATTTTACGGACTGAAGACTGGACATTCTCCTTTAGCATTTTCTGGTAGAGAGTAGAATTCATGTTTCCCTCAATTATTGAAAGTTGCCCAGGCCCTG